>JAVTVY010012419.1:0-56420 GCA_036873755.1 Hanleya hanleyi
ACAGATATTAGATCAAGAAGTTGACAGAATGGTCCACAATCATACAGATATTAGATCAAGAAGTTGACAGAATGGTCCACAATCATACAGATATTAGATCAAGAAGTTGACAGAATGGTCCACAATCATACAGATATTAGATCAAGAAGTTGACAGAATGGTCCACAATCATGGCTGCAGCTATTCCATAAATTTCTTTGTTGATTTCAATTACATGTATTCGGAAGGCCTTTAAGGGTGTTCAAATTTGAATTTTATCCATGGCATAATGATGATTGAATTAGTATGGAGTGAGTGAGTGAGCGAATATGATTTAACGTCGCTTTCAACTATATTTCAGTCATATCACGACATTGGGTCCTATTCCTTTTCTCTCCCAGGAACCACACGGGTGGTGACCCAGAAAATATAGGACAATCTCACTATTTTTGATAAACAAACTGTTCCTTGACCACTTGAATATGTGATGATGCTCTTTGCATATAATCAGTCATGAGCTCTGGTGATAAAACAAATGTCAAGCCAGGGCATCATGATGACAATACTCCAATGTCATTTTGGATGTACAGTATAGCCCAAGACCAGATGTGTGTCTATTGTTTAAGTTCATTAAGCCTGGGCCTTGTCATTCTTGATATATAGTAGCAGAAGCATACATGAAAAGAATTCTGCATCTTTTAGACTAGCTAGAGTGCTTAAATCACCGTACCACATCCTTGCTTATAGCACATAAGTTGTGCAGCAAGATTGTTATGTGTCATGTTCATGCAGATTCAAAACAAAAATCGAGTGTTGCATCACGGAAGATGAACTGATGCTGGAATTCAAATACTCAGCCTAATAGATGAAACACAATAGTCACCCCCACGATCCCCCACTTGGTGCCTTTGCATTTCATCGTGTGTGAGGTACAGCGTATCACATTGCGCACATCGGCTCTCGTTAGATCACAGAAGTTAAGCAACGTTGAGCTCGGTCAATATTTAGACAGGTGACTGGGTGCTGTACTGGCTGGACTGATCAGTGTCCAGGATAATATGAACTGTGGACACCCTCGTGTTCTGGCACATGTAGGCACCGTCATGATATGACTGAAAAAATGTTGAAAATGATGTTAAATCCTACTCACTCCCTCATCCATGCATGTGTAGAGACTGTGCAAGAGTGTATCTCACTGACTTTGAAAGGTTTCTGCCCTTATGACCACGTGCAAGTGTGATGTGAGTTTGGTGCTCCTAGGCATAGTCATTGTCGAGATATGATCAAGTGATAACAAGAAAATTGAGATGGATGAACTAAAAGACATACAGGTGGCAGGGGCCGCGGAACCGGGGGGGGGGGGCCGAGGGGGCTACAGCCCCCCCACTTTTTGAGACTGCAATGTTGTAAGTCCTATCTTAGATAGCACCAGTCCAGCATTTAACATGGCCGATATAGAGTTCAGCCCCCCCACTTTCAAACGTGCTCCGAGGCCCCTGGGGGGGTATATCATGACATTACCTCAAGCAGCAACCCACCCCAGACCCTTCCCCTGTATTTTACAGTGAAATGGTTATAAACATTATGCTATTATACTTTAGAAGATCTTTTTAGTCGGGTGAAAGAAGACTGTATCTTGGATTTAATATTTGAGGGAAATCGGTTTGTTGTATAAGTTTTAATGTGTGTATGTTATTTCATATGTTGGATTACTAAGTTATTAACTTGAAGACTTAATCTTTGGTTGATCGGCGCTATATAGCTGAAATATTGCTGAACGCAATGTTAAACCTTAATTTTCTCTCTCTCTCTCTCGTAAAGCTATTGGCAAGTACAACCCTCACATATATTTGCATTGGTCCTCGATTGGTATCTCCTTCATGGACATGTAGTATAACACAAGTGCCACAACTTAACACACGCCAATAGCAGGCCCATCTATCATTGTCTATTAAAAGCACTTTGCAGTGTAAATTCATACATTTCCCAGTTGTGCAAAATGAAAACAGGAGCCGCGTAAATGGCGTAAATGGCCAAACAATCGAGAGTGTAATTTCAGAATAAACACCCCAGGGAAATAAAACCTGTGTCATCATGGGCATATAAATGGTAGTTTGCTTAGCAGCAGATATGTCAGCCCCCATAGCACATATGAGCATGTGTCTGTGCATTATACTTGTTATATACCAGCAGGCCATGATAGACTCTCTATTTTGGGGTTATGCATGCCCATGTGAAATATAATTAGTCGCATTATGTTACTTTAATAGCTCAAACTGGGACTGCACCTGAGCCACATTGAATAATTTGTTTGGAATGAATCATCCCACACACTGCTACATGTATCATCTCATTCGTCTGTTAGTAAACATGGTTTTTAATGAACGAACTTCTACTGTATACACCTGGCGCAGTGTGCTGTTGTGGACTACAACAGACCACTACCATCATGTAGGACTACACACTCTCATCTTTATCCAATGCTGTTAACTGTTAACAAGAGCCCAAAGGGCTTCAATATACGCCCGTATATCTGGAATTACATTGGTCCAAATTTCAAGGTTGTTTAATCGCCTTGATTCCAATTGGTAGCTAGCAATCCAGAAAAAGGTCTACAATTTTGTGCTTTTGAGAATGTAACATATCACATCTAAAATTGAATGATAAACTAAAATGAGCTTAACTCTTGGAAACTAGGTGACCTTGGAGCAAGAACCGAGAGCTCACATATCCCACAATGAAATCGAGAATAGTCAAACACAAGAAAATAGTACTTTTCTTGCAAATGGATTTCTTTCAGACGAGAGAATTTTTCATGAAGGAAGAAGTGATGAAGTAAACCTTTGTTCTTGAGTTGATAAACAGGTATGAAGTCCACGTTAAATTAATAAATGTATGGTTTTTATTTCACAACAGTTTAACTAAATGTAGCTGTTTCAAACACGGGAGACAACTCCACAGGACAAATGCCATATACATGTAGGGGAGAGAACTCTGAATATTCCAACCTAACACTTATAGTCAGCTAAACTTGATTCAGTTCTGGGGGACTGTGACCTTGACATTTGACAAATTGATGTATGGCTCATCTTCGCCATGCGAGTAAGGTATTTGATACCATTCCATACCTTGAAACTAGAGATATCGCATGGACAACAAATGTTAATGGATGAATGGACAGAACGCAACATCGCATTACATGACCTCGTCTTCAACAGGCAGATGAAAATGTGACTTAATGATTTCCTGATTTTGGGGTCACAGTAACCTTGACCTTTGACGTTGAGATAAACTTTGGTGCACGACACATCGTCTTCTGTCAATGTATCAATGGACAAAAAAAATCATGATTTATATGAATTTCATGATTTTAGGGGTCACCATGACCATGATGTTCGGCCTTGACCTACATTTTGGTACGTGACACATGTCCCCGTAATGTATCTACTGACACAAAAAAAAAGTACTTTTCAAAGATTTCTTGATTCTGGAGTCACAGTGACCTTGACATTTGACCTTGACCTACATTTTAATATGTGACACATTGAGTCCCCCTAATGTATCTACTGACACAAAAAAAAGTTATTTTTAATAATTTCCTGATTTTTGGGTCAAAATGACCTTTGACCTTCGACCTTGACCTAGATTTTGATATGCAACACTTTATTTCCCCCTATTGAATCCACTCACAAAAAATTAAGAATTTATAATGATTTCCTGATTTTTCATTCACACTGACCTTTGACCTCTGACCTCGACCTACATTTGGCATGTAAGACATTGTTTCCCGCTAGGGCATCCACTCGCCAAAAATTAGAACTGTAGATAGAAAACTATCAATGATTTCCTGATTTTTAGGCAACAGTGACCTTTGACCTCTGACCTCGACCTGAATTTTGGTACGTGACCCATCGCCTCCACCTGATGTATCCACTCACAAAAAATTGCAACTGTGGATAGAAAACATCCAGAGATATAGACTGGACACGAACACTTCACTGATTTCCTGCTTTTCAGGCCAGTGACCTCTGACCGCGACCTTCATTTTTGTACGCGACACATCGTCTCCCTGTAGGGTATCCACTCATCAAAAATTGGAACTGTAAATAGACATGAAGCTGCGGTATCGAAACCCCTCGGCTCTGAACCCCAGCTATTATAATGTAAGGGTGTCTCTACCAACTGATTGGCTTGTGGGAAGAAATATTTACCTCTGGTATTGTAAGTGTACTTTCTTTGAAAAAAAAAAGTTTTCCTCCCCTTAAATTAATTTGTTTCTGGAATAAATACATACACTATAGATATACGTTTGTCATATCTTGGTAAACACAACTAAAATTGCTGAAATGGAAATCATTAGAAGAGAGCCAAATTTGGGGAAACATTTAAGCGGTGGGAATATAAAATGACGCGTGGCAACTAAAAAGTGTTGTTAGGTAGGTTGTTAGCAAAACAAAAAAGTAAAACTACAAATCATGTTGTGAATAAATTTTGTTTATTATAATTACTGATAAAAAAACTTGTTAGTGAAACAAGATGAGTGAATCATATTAGTAGAATAAGATCAATCAGGTGGGGGAATGGTTAGCAGTCCATTTTTTGGGAGGGATGAATAACTGCTAATGGAACTTTAATACTTTAATGGAAAAAGATAAATAACTTCAATGAACCGACACAACTCATTTTCGATAGGCATCTAGTGTCATTTTCAAAACAGATTTGCAGGCATTCTTCGCATTGTGTAAGAGAATAAATCAGTCATCCAATCAATAAACAAGCTGAGTAGCTAGCAGGTCCTCCGCCAAGTAGCCTGTTTGAGAGCATGCAGCATATACGCTTCCAATATCTCTTTAAATATAACTTGGAAAGTGGATATGTGTATGTGGAAAGAGACGTTTATCTGGAATTGTTGAGACAATTTGAGGAGGTTTGGGAAGCAGTAATGGGTAGTGTAACACTGGAATGTAAGTCTGTAGTTGTATATGGATTTGTGGATGGTGAGGTTTATAAATCGATGGGTGGAATAGATCAAGATATCGCGTTCACAACACAGTTGGGTACAATATGGGTGAGTGAAATCCAAGATGGTCAATGGCAGCCATCTTGGATTACATACTACCTCAATGAAAATCAATACCAATGGCTGTCTAACTGATGTGAAGCACCCTCTCGAGTTTGAAGTCGATTGGTCAAATATTTCTCGAGATATCACGTTCACAAGATCCGAGATGGATGGAATCCAATATGGTCAATGGCAGCCATCTTGGATTACGTACCTCAGTGAAAATCAATACCAATGGCCATCTAATTAATGTGAAGCACATTCTCAAGTTTGAAGTCGATTGGTCGAACTGTTCTCGAGATATCGCGTTCACAAGATGTGTGATGGATAGAAGCCAATATGGTCAATGGCAGCCATCTTGGATTACGTACCTCGGTGAAAACAAATACCAATGGCCATCTAACTGAAGTGAAAAACCTTCCCAAGTTTGAAGTCGATTGGTTAATTTGTTCTTGAGATATCGCGTTCACAAGATGTGGGATGGAAAAAAACCCATATATGGCCAATGGCAGCCATCTTGGATTACGTACCTCAGTGAAAAACAATACCAATGGCCATCTGACTGATGTGAAGAACCTTCCCAAGCTTGAAGTTGATTGGTGGAATTGTTCTCGAGATATCGCGTTCACAAGATGTGGGACGAACAGAATCCAATATGGTCGATGGCGGCCATCTTGGATTAGGTACCTCAGTGAAAATCAATACCAATGGCCGTCTAACTGATGCGAAGCACATTCTCAAGTTTGAAGTCGATTGGTCAAACTGTAAAAAGTTTCGAGATATCGAGTTCACAAGATGTGGGATGGACAAAATCCAATATGGTCAATGGCAGCCATCTTGGATTACGTACCTCAGTGAAAATCAATACCAATGGCTGTCTGACTGATGTGAAGAACCTTCCCAAGCTTGAAGTTGATTGGTGAAATTGTTCTTGAGATATCGCGTTCACAACATGTGGGACGAACAGAATCCATTATGGTCGATGGCGGCCATCTTGGATTACGTACCTCAGTGAAAATCAATACCAATGGCCGTCTAACTGATGTGAAGCACCTTCTCAAGTTTGAAGTCGATTGGTCGAATTGTTCTTGAGATATCGCGTTCACAAGATGTGGGACGGACAGAATCCAATATGGTCGATGGCGGCCATCTTGGATTACGTACCTCAGTGAAAATCAATACCAATGGCCGTCTAACTGATGTGAAGCACCTTCTCAAGTTTGAAGTCGATCGGTCGAATTGTTCTCAAGATATCGCGTTCACAAGATGTGGGACGGACGGACGGACGGAAGGACGGACGGAAGGACGGACGGCTAGCATTTCCAAGTCCTCCCACCACTTCGTGGCGGAGGACAATAAATGTGATAGCATACAAACATGATATAGAAATTATATGCAAACTTAACATAGGAATTAGTGGATTTTATTAGACAAGGGGCATAACTCTGCAAAATACTTTCTGACACGACTCATTTTCGATAGGCATCTAGTTCAGGTCAAGAGAAACAACTGTATCACGTTAGGATGTTGTATATGGAACGGTTCTGAAATTATCCCAATAACAAATCATAAGTGGATTCTTATTTGTAAAAAGGGGCATAACTCTGCAAAATATTGTCCCAGATGACTCATTTTCGATAGGCTTCTGATTTACGTGAAGATAAATAGATGTAACAAGTTTGGTTGCCATGCATGAAACGGTTCTGTAGATATCACGGTAACGGACGGACGGACGGACAGCCGTACATGATGACGACAATACGGTTATACCCCTAGGCCAAAGTTGGCCGAGGGGTAAAAACTGTTCCAGATATAGACCGGACACGGGGGACGGACGGAAACCGCCATCACATAATACGTCTGCCTTTTGGCGGGCGTATAAAAAATCCATTAAGTACATGTGTATCTTTGACCCTTATTTTAAACAAGAGGTCACAATGACCGGGACTCTGGACATCAATTTTGATATGTGACACATTGTCTCCCCCTAACGTATCTACTTACACACATTTTTTTTTAATGATTTACCTATTTAGGGTCACAGTGACCTTGACCTAAATTTTGGTACATGACATCAACTTCCCCTAATGTATTGATGGAAACAAAATTTCTTTATTAATGATTTTTTGATGCTGGGGTCATAGTGACCTTGACCTGAATTTTGGTATGTGACACATTGTCTTCGCTTAATGTATCTATAGACACAAATTATTATGCTTTTTATTAAATTTCATGATTTGGGGTCACAGTGACCTTGACCTTTGATCTACATTTTGGTTTGTGACACATCATGCCCTGTATCCACTGAGTTATTTTGAATGATTTCCTGATTTTGGGGTCATAGTGACCTTTGACCTTGACCTAATTTTTGGTATATGACACTTCTTTTCCCCCTACTGAATCCACTCACAATTTGTTTGGCAATGTTCAATAATTTCCTGATTTTTTGGCCAGTGACCTTTGACCTCGACCTACATTTGGTATACGACACATCATCCTCCCCTAGGGAATCCACTCACCAAAAATTGGAACTGTAGAAAGAAAACTGTCAATGATCAATGATTTCCTGATTTTAGGCAAGTGACCTTTGACCTCTGACCTCGACCTACATTTGGTATGCAACACTTCGTCCTCCCCTAGGGCATCCACTCACCAAAAATTAGAACTGTAGATAGAAAACTATCAATGATCAATAATTTCCTGATTTTAGGCAACAATGACCTTTGACCTCTGACCTCGACCTGA
This sequence comes from Hanleya hanleyi, assembly GCA_036873755.1. Lineage (NCBI taxonomy): Eukaryota > Metazoa > Mollusca > Polyplacophora > Lepidopleurida > Hanleyidae > Hanleya > Hanleya hanleyi. Next base: position 7,787 of record JAVTVY010012419.1, read on the forward strand.
ATTTCGGTACGCGACACATCATCTCCACCTGATGTATCCACTCACAAAAATTTGCAACTGTGGATAGAAAACATTTAGAGATATAGACCGGACACAAACACTTTAGTGATTTCCTGTTTTTCAGGCCAGTGACCTTTGACCTCTGACCTCGACCTTCATTTTTGTATGCGACACATCATCTCCCCATAGGGTATCCACTCACCAAAAATTGGAACTGTAAATAGAAAAGTGTTCCAGATATAGACCGGATACGGGGGACGGACAGACGGACGGACGGACAGACGGACGGACGGAAACCGCCATCACATAATACGTCCGCCTTTTTGGCGGGCGTATAAAAATGATTGAATAAACATGTCCATGTATCAGAAATTCAGAGAAATCCAAAATTTGAGAATTTTTTCACTCAGATCAAGTAATTTCAGCTTCTTAGAATTTCATTTATTTTAACCCTACCAGGCCTGGGGAGGGGGAGGTCATCAAGACAAAAGAGAGCTGATACTCCGTCAGTAACTTTGTAGTTTATCATTGTGAGCCTATTTGCATAATAACCCCCCCCCCCCCAAGCAGAGGGTCATGGGTAAATTCAAAATAGCTTCCATGTGGATACTGTGCTAGGAAAGTGATGTTTTTGTCATTTTTCTTCGAAATTCATGCTTTGCGGCGACGAAAAGTGGGCAAAAGATATTTTATTCATGTCAGATTATTATTTACTAATTTATCATGCAGTTTTTGTGAAGAAACCACATAAATAAAAAAATAAAAAATCTGCCTTAAAGAAAATCGTCAAAAAAAAATGACATCACTCTGACATCATCATGGTGGCCATCTTAAATTTTGTTACCTTTTCTAGTCGAGCTTGACCAAAGTGTATGATGTGCTGAGATTCAGCCCTCAAGCCAAAATGCTACTCTCCCCACTTCCCGGCCTGAAAATCCAAATTGCCCAGATAAGATATATATTATTTATCTAATTTGCAAGTTTTTGACAAATTGATCCATGTATTGTTTTACAAGTATCTCCAAAAAAATAAGTGATTTTGTAAATTTAATACTGCTCGAAAAAATTGTTAACAAGTTAAAATAATGAAGTTATTAATTTGTTTGACGAGTCAAATGGCGTCATCATGGATTTGAATTGGGCATCAAAAGGCATCATCGATCGTGGGGCAATGGTAGCAATAATCATCCTTTGTAATTAATAGTAGCAACCACCATGTGAGGCAAAGATAAATATTAAAATTCCTTTGCATTCACCTTTGAAATATGTCAGAGAAGTGTATGGTGTGATACATGTAGATAGTTGACAGTGCTGAATGGTCAGGTTTGTCATGCTTGACACACTGTTCATAACACAAGTGGTATTTCCGTAGCCACCCTAGTCATGCAAAATGATATTTTTCGCGAGAAAGAAATCGCTCTATTGTCAGTTTATCTGTGTCATTTATATGTGTAGACTAAAGAAAAAAAAAATGAAAATAGATGTACAAGTACAAGCCTTTTAACTGAATATCCAGTGATTTGATCAGGACTGACTGGTCACCATTGAGGATAGGCCAAATAAAATAAAGATGTGTGGTTCTGGTTACCAGAATAAGATTGACAAGGACGACCACAGAACATTCTCCTACATTCAAGAAAAACACACATCTTATAGAAATTTGTCAAAATATAAGCATGCACAAAACCTAGTGTAAATGGTTCGCTGCAGGCGACCACTCACTGGGCCCCAGTGTAAACTGTTCAGACTCACTAGGGCCTGAGTATGTGGGGGTACCATTGTCTAAAATGGCTATTTTCAAATTTACCATACATGAAACTTGATAAAAAACTTACATATTGTTGGCTAAACCCGACTCGCATATGTGTTTAAGCTGACAATCATATATATTTCAGTATAAAATAAAAATTAAATAAATGTTGACCGAACTATTATGGGCCAGTTACTATATACGGCAAATCTTAGCACACGAGTATGAATAATAATTTTGTTCATGAAACCCGGATTTAATAGTGCAATACATCGCAAAAATGAACAGTTCTGCAGTACACCATGAGGAAGAAACCAGCAGCCAACCCTGAGCCAACCAGTTGACGGACACACTGAATATTTATTTGTGAAATAACACAATTATTTTTCAGCCAAAACATTATTCTGAAAAAAAAACTGTACAATGAAAAAGTTAGTACTTTACCAACTTACTCTGTTATCACAAAGTAACCAGAACCACACATCTTCATTTATTTGGCCTGCATCATGATCCGGTTCCGGGACACTAATTGATGATTCACACCCTATCTGACATCTCTGCTAACTGCCAAGCCCCATGAGTTAAGTTATCAGACAGGAACCTCTATTCTATTCCAGTTAACAAGTAGGAGTATGAGGGAGGACACTCACGGATCATTCTAACTGTATGCCTTCCTCCAGTTTGTACAAGTCTACAATGCATGAATTGTTTTGAATCCATTTCAACTCCCTCACATACACAGACTACATACACAAAGGTAGTCCAAATTTACACTCCCAGTACCTGCAACTTAGTTTCTGATTATCCTTCTCTGAGTTTTCGATCATCAACTTTATTCAAAATTGTCATCATCAGGGCAAGATATTAACACTCATAATTTACTTTCCACAAACTTGCTTGGGACAACCAACCTCAGTATTGCAGTTGTCCAGGTGCAAAGTACCTCAAACTTAAGAAACTCACATCCTCGGCTCTAGCTTTTTGGGCTCACTTTACTTTGTAGATAGTTCATAAAATACATGTACATGTATACATGAAACAGGCTTTGAATTTGGGGGAAAATAGGGCAAGGCCACTTTGGCCTTGGATAATGACCAGATTTTGGGGGCAACAAGGCCAATGGACCAGGCATTAAGGCCAAATGTGTTAATATACTTAGGGCACTACGGGCTTGGGATCGATTCTCGTACGGATCAAATCTCGTACACCTCGCACGTGCGCGCGTTCAAAGCACGTGGTGACTTTCTATGTGGATTGCTTATGTGCGGGGATGAAGTTTAATTTGTCTGTCAAAATTTCTACTTCTTGGTATGTTTGGAAGTATTATTTTTTTGTAAATTGTTTTCTGGAGCATGCTTACTTGTGGTTTCCATCACGTGGGGAGTCCATTTTATCGCCAACCAATATATGTAACCTGACTGATGATCATGATATTCATTCTACGAAAGCCAGACGACAATCTCATTTCGACAGCTGTGTTTATGTCATGTGACACGGGGCGCAGTCATTGTTTTTCTTCGACTGCCCCTCTCCATCTGCGAACGAATGTTCACAATCAAATGGGGGCAAACTCACTTTTCCAGTAAATCAGGGCCATGTTCCAGTTGAATTTTACGTCATGAAATAGCATAAAAATATATCAATCTATATATTTCTGAAACGAGTATTTCTTCAGGATTCCAAATATATTATCAAAATTAAAATCGGATCATTATTGGATACGCTATCAGTTATTGACGGCCGCGGAGTTATAATTCCGATGATTACCGATGATTTTCCGGAGATAAAATAATCTCGTTTTTCATTCAACTAACAACAGTCGCTGTTCAGCCTTTGATTGCGGAAAAGTCAGATTGATAAATTGTCTCTTTAGTATATTATTTCTTCTAAAAATACTCAAATAAACTATTTAAGTGCATGGACGATGACATTTACAACAATTCAGCATAAAATTGCGACTTTCGTCTGCTGTACGGGAATTGCTCTCTCTCGTGGGTTACAGGTACCGAAAAAGTCGAGTTAGTAACTGCTCCCGCACGTGCGGGGAAAGGTCACGTAACCCGCGAAACTACTTCCCAGGAAAGGGTCTTGATCCCAGCACTAACCAGGTCAGTTTTTGTGTCTTTCAAAAAATTACTTTATAATAAAATTGAAATAAACCGTGAAAAGTGTACGAGAAATAATCCCCAGGCCGTACAGTCACTTTATTTGCAGGTGTTCTGGAAGATATTGCCATGAAATAAATAAAAATGAAATTTCCCCAAGCCTGGGTTATTATTTAATGGGCCTCATATAGTCATACGCCCTTTCTAGACTTATATATCCCCATCCTATTCTCACACATATTTTGCAAACTCACACATATTTTGCAAACTCTGCCTATAATATCGCAATATTTTCACAGCTGTTTGTTATTGTTGTTGTTGTAAAACATTCAAAAGGTATCCACATACTGTCTGTAAATATACAAATTATAAAAGATCTTATCCAGTAATACGAAAGAAGGCATATAGCTTCCGCGTGTTTGAAGCCCCCTTCTCCAGTTCCCGAGATTTGGTCGCAGAAACACGTCGTGTGACGGCATGATCGCATTATTTACTTTAACTTTCAATCCAATGACAGCACTAAGTGACCCGCCCTCTGTAGTCTGACCAAGGGGAGAGTAATCCGGATTGCCAAACGGGAACCATCCATTGAAGCGTAATCGAACCAAAAACAGGTGGCTCCCGAATTACCGATGTCGTAAAACTGTACGATGCTGTTTACGGTAACAGGAAGAGGGAAAGCTGATTTGTAAACGAAACCACCGATCACCGTATGACTTTGCTTTTCCAACGAAATTACCAAAGCAAAGAATAAAGAGAGAGAAAACGCGAACACATGATGGAAATAAGATTGGTTTTATTCTTAGGGTCACGTAGGCCACTTGAGGCTTCACGGCGGCCGTGTTGTGGCCGTGTACTTGGTGGAAATTTGTAGGGCATGTGGGCAAACTAATGGGGCACCGACGGCAATTGCCGTCGTTGCCGCCGTCAAATTCGAAGCCTGATGAAAGCCATTTCTGATTACTTTACCATGTTTTGGATTGTCAGCTAATTAAGGAGATTTCAGACAATTTGAAAATAAAATGTTGTTTTTCTTATATTTCAGCAATAGGTAGCACAAACCTTCAACTTTCAAAGTTAAGGATAAAACTCAGCGGTCACCTGGCTTATTTCGCATAATCAAGGAATTTAAATGGTCTACTATAATGATTTAACCATATTCTAATATATGGGATTCGATTAGATGAAAAATGCCTATATTTTCACAGAAAAAGCTAATATTTTCTAAGTTAAAATGTCATTTTATTCAAAATCCATGATAATCTTTCTGGAACAATGCTGAATCGGACAATGTAACATGAAGCTGCGCTATCGAAACCCCTCGGCTCTGAACCCCAGCTATTATAGTGTAAGGGTGTCTCTACCAATTGATTGGCTTGTGGGAAGAAATATTTACCCCTGGTATTGTAAGTGTACTTTCTTTGAAAAAAAAGAAAAGTTTTCCTCCCCTTAAATTAATTTGTTTCTGGAATAAATTGAAAGAGCTGTATCGGTGTCTCACCAAAACAACAGTACACATGGCTAGATAAATACAGTACATGTATACTAAATGGGACATGTATGTCATTTTCAAAAGAGATTTGCAAGCATTCTTTGCATTGTCTAAGAAAATAAATCAATAAATCAGTCATCCAATCAATAAATAAATGTGATAGTATACTAACATGATATAGAAATAATATGCAAACTTAACATAGGAATTAGTGGATTTTGTTAGACAAGGGGCATACTTTCTGACATGACTCATTTTTGATAGGCATCTAGTGTCATTTTCAAAACAGATTTGCAGGCATTCTTCGCATTGTGTAAGAGAATAAATCAATAAATCAGTCATCCAATCAATAAATAAATGTGATAGTATACAAACATGATATAGAAATTATATGCAAACTTAACATAGGAATTAGTGGATTTTATTAGACAAGGGGCATAACTCTGCAAAATACTTTCTGACACGACTCATTTTCGATAGGCATCTAGTTCAGGTCAAGAGAAACAATTGTATCACGTTATGATGTTGTATATGGAACGGTTCTGAAATTATCACAATAAATCATAAATGGATTTTTATTTGTAAAAAGGGGCATAACTCTGCAAAATATTGTCCGAGAGGACTCCTTTTCGATAGGCTTCTGATTTACGTGAAGATAAATAGATGTAACAAGTTTGGCTGCCATGCATGAAATGGTTCTGTAGATATCGCGGTAACGGGTTTTATTAGACAAGGGGCATAACTCTGCAAAATACTTTCTGACAAGACTCATTTTCGATAGGCACCTAGTTTAGGTCAAGAGAAACAACTGTATCACGTTAGGATGTTGTATATGGAACAGTTCTGAAATTATCACAATAACAAATCATAAATGGATTTTTATTTGTAAAAAGGGGCATAACTCTGCAAAATATTGTTCGAGATGACTCATTTTCGATAGGCTTCTGATTTACGTGAAGATAAATAGATGTAACAAGTTTGGTTGCCATGCATGAAACGGTTCTTTAGATATCGCGGTAACGGACGGACGTACGGACAGCCGTACATGATGACGACAATACCCCTAGGCCAAATTTGGCCGAGGGGTAATAAAAACTGGAGGTCACCAGGCAGCTTCTCTTCAAGACCATGGCAGCATGGGAGACCATGGCCATAAGACCATGCCAGCATGGGAGACCATGGCCATAAGACCATGCCAGCATGGGAGACCATGGCCATAAGGCCATGCCAGCATGGGAGACCATGGCCATAAGGCCATGCCAGCATGGGAGACCATGGCCATAAGGCCATGCCAGCATGGGAGACCATGGCCATAAGACCATGCCAGCATGGGAGACCATGGCCATAGGACCATGCCCAGCATGGGAGACCATGGCCATAAGACCATGCCAGCATGGGAGACCATGGCCATAAGATCATGCCAGCATGGGAGACCATGGCCATAAGACCATGCCAGCATGGGAGACCATGGCCATAAGACCATGCCAGCATGGGAGACCATGGCCATAAGACCATGCCAGCATGGGAGACCATGGCCATAAGACCATGCCCAGCACGGGAGACCATGGCCATAAGACCATGCCAGCACGGGGACCATGGCCATAAGACCATGCCAGCAGGGAGACCATGGCCATAAGACCATGCCAGCATGGGAGACCATGGCCATAAGACCATGCCAGCATGGGAGACCATGGCCATAAGACCATGCCAGCATGGGAGACCATGGCCATAAGACCATGCGCATGAGACCATGGCCATAAGACCATGCCAGCATGGGAGACCATGGCCATAAGACCATGCCAGCATGGGAGACCATGGCCATAAGACCATGCCAGCATGGGAGACCATGGCCATAAGACCATGCCAGCATGGGAGACCATGGCCATAAGACCATGCCAGCATGGGAGACCATGGCCATAAGACCATGCCAGCATGGGAGACCATGGCCATAAGACCATGCCGGCATGGGAGACCATGGCCATAAGACCATGCCGGCATGGGAGACCATGGCCATAAGACCATGCCAGCACGGGACACCATGGCCATAAGGCCAAATTACCCTAATTTTGCCATCGTTACTTCGTTGAGATCATATTGCCTCAAAATTTGAAAAAACCACATTATCCAATTTAAAAATCCTTTCAAACCTGTTCTCTTAAATCCTCAGATTTTCCTTTCCCATGAAATGTTCTTCAAGTATCACTATTTTGGTACATATAGATACATAGAGCCATGCGCAGTAGATTTGTCTGGCACCTCGTCATCCAAGAAAATACATACATGTAACATTCATGGGTCTGCCTCATAACTTGAGCTTTTCAGAAAAACAACTAAGGCCATTGCCACTTAATTAGTTGTTTAGCATGACCAGCCCACATCTATATTTTGAGGGCAAATAATTAAAATAGATGAGGGATTTACATTTTTAAATCTGGTTTTTAACGTTTAACACAAGTTGACAATTTATTACATGTATATGACAGGTACACCATTTAAAATGACCGGTACCAAATGGCTGGTGCCTGTCATTTTGTCAGGCAGGTATGAAGAAATTATTTCCAGGCCTGATGTGTATTTAAAAAATCAAGGTCATGCTAAACAACCAATCAAGTGACAATGGCCTAATTAGGGCTAAAATGCTGAGCACTGCCATGAAGACTCACTATATAGTCTATAGTGCAACTCACCTATAAGTGTGGTCAATATTGTGTTTGCCAACTTCAGCATTATAATGAGAGACAAGTGTAAATGTGATGTTGCTGAATGGGCGAGTGAGTGCAGAATAGAATTTAACATCGTTTTCAACAATATTTCAGCTATATTGCGATGAACCAAGCACCACCCAGCCAAGTTGCATTCATGCTACTTTAAAGAAGAAATATTTGAAGCAGCATGGAACCAGATATCCTCCTACCACCCTATAAAACACTGGGTGGGTGAGTGAATAGAATTTAACATTGCTTTCAACAATATTTCAGCTATATTGCGATGAACCAACTAAGCACCACCCAACCAAGTTGTGTTCCTGCTACTTCAAAGAAGAAATCTTTGAAGCAGCATGGAACCAGACCCCCGCCATCCACCCTATAAAGCGCTGAGGACAGCGTACAAGACAAGACAGGACGCTTTAATAGTCCAGGGCATGAATTTACCATAAAACTTTACCAGACCATCGGGCTGGTACATTTCATTATACAAAGGTGAAATTCTTTAATTATAACCAGCCAGTCGGGCTGGTTAGCTAGCTTCAGAACTATATTCAACCAGACAAGTTCTAAATTCACCAGCCACGGGCTGCCGGGCTTGTGGCAATTTTCGAGCCCTGCTTACAATGGTGCAATAAAGACAATTGATATTACAGTGCTAGACATCACATTATCAAATTCCTGTTGCTTCTCAGCAAAATACATTGCTTCCTTTTGCTCATCAGCAAAATGCATTGAAGCAACAGGAACCCGTGCCCACCCAACCACCCGCTGATGTTGCTGAATGTCAGGTTGACAGTCTGTATTTGAGATCAGTTTTGGCAGTTCCACACCACAATGTGCCTTGCCACTTTCCATGTCACCTACATGTATTGTGCTCAAAGTGAAAGTTGAGATAAGACCTGACCTCTTATACTCATGTATATGATACATTCCAAAATTAATTTAGGAAGTACAGGAAAACTAACAAGTTCTGATATGCTGTTTATTTAGCCATCCTATGGTGCCACTGATGCGGGTCAAACTGACATCAACCATGGATCCTGTAGTTGTAACCTACCCTTAATTAGATTACCTATACATGTACGAAACGCTGCTAGAAGCAAAGTATTCAAGGCAGGTTGCTATATATAATACAGTGTATATGGACTGTGTATTGTCAAAGTCAACACAAATCTGCTGTGGGGCTAAACATATAAATAACAAAGTACAACACATACATGTACAAGTGAAGTCACGCAGCAAGAGCAAGATACAGGAAGAAATCTTAGGTTATAGCAGACAAAGACAAAATTGTAATGGAGGTACATGTACATGTAGAGTTTATGCAGAGGAAAAGCTGGAGGAAAAACTCTTGAAAGTTTCACAATGGATCCATGTGTTTGAAGAACAGACAAACATGTAGGATGTGACACATTACACAATATGACATTTTTCCGGAAATACATTTCCAGACACATGCTACATGTACATGTAATTCTAACAATAGATTAGTGAATACAATTTGTTTCCTTATAACTGATTAACCATTGTTACATCTAGCAAGCTGGAGTATGGACATTATACTTTTTTTTGTTTTTTTGTAAAAATTAAATAGTCGAGCTTGTAAATACATGTAGCAATGTGACCTGGTAGGCATGGGGTCTGGGCCCCGCCGAAGACCCTTAATGCTCAGATACGCCATTTAAGCCATTTCCTTAGTCATGTTACATGTAGTAGCACCCGACATGCCTGAGAGTCCCAAGATCAAGGTTGATTTACATCTTTTGAAATAAAATACAATACCATTTACACATATGCAAATATCATGAAATTGTCAGATTCCATTTAAGTTATAACATCACATTCAACACTTTTTCAGTCATATCATGATGCTTACAGGTGACGGAGTGGTTTTGAGGCCAGTTTTCATAGTACAGCCTCCATGAAGCACAAAACTCCACCCAGTCACATTATCCTGACACTGAGGCAATGGGTCCTTGATCTATCCTCTTAATGCTGAGCATTAAGTTACAAAGATTTGTAGAATGATTGTTTGGGTAGTGATCAGATTGTTTGAGCCATTTGAAATTCACAATATCTTGTTGAATAAATGGTTGAAAGCATCCAAACTGCTTGATGAACAAAATTGGGAAAAGAAGGTTCAGCAATATACATTGATGACAAAAAATTGCGTCAACATTCGAACAAAACTGAGGCCAACATTGGCATGGCTGGGTTGACATGAATTTGGATCAATTATTTTTCATTGTTTAATATTCATTGTCCATATACCATACGGTACTGAGTTGTTTGTTTGTTTGTTGTTTTATCTAACCCCCCTGATCTGTATATATATCGATACAGACATGACAGAGGTCGCAATAAACTTGAATTGAAAGCTACAACATACATGCAATGCCTTGTTGATGTCATAAAGATGTCGTCATCCTGATTGTTGTGTAGACTAGCGTATGTCACAACAGGATGTCCCGCAAACCGATGAGTCGATATATGACGTATGGTAATCGTAGAGGAGTCGATATATGACGTACAGTAATCGTATTCAGACTTTCACATCATGGATCAGAGGTTATGGCTTCAATACATTTTTCAGCAAATCTGTTTTATTGTGTTAAAATATCCACTTTTAGGTCATTTTTCATAATCATTGCAGGGGTTTTTCTAGCCGTTTTTTCATCGTGGTTACCACGATGAAAAACAATATATATTGAGTTTTGCAGAAAAATTTCAAATTGAGTTTTGATTAAAAAAATTGAGTTTTGCAATTTTTGCCGTTTGTGCGCGAAGCGCACGAAAAAATTTTTGAGTTTTCCCACAACATACCAGTTGTCAGTTGATAGGTTGTTTCGCATGACCCGCCCGCATCAATATTTTGGAAATAAATAATGCCGCATGTATTTTAATTATCAGTAGTTATTGTTCGTAAAAGAAATAAGTAAGCAAATCTAAGTAAAACGAATGAACCTTCACAGCGCGAGTCAGCGCGAAGGCGACTGAAGAGCCGCCATCTTGGTTCACATTCTTGGGGAAAGCCGTAGTTCAAAACGAGGCACAGTCCTTTTCTAGCGAGGATTCCCTCGTGTCAAGCACGTGGCAGTAAATTTTTAACTCCGGCACTTTTGACGGTCGCGTACCAAAGCCATCGTGGTTTCAGTTTATGGATCAGTTGTTTACTCATCAACCAATTCATTTAACCATCCATTTATCTGATGAAACGCTTTTGAGCGAAGTGGTCGAGCGCTTCACGTCTTCACTCCCGACAACAACAACAACAACAGACTGTCGACCAATATTATACTCGTAGCTTGAGGACGACGGACATACAAAATTCGTCGCCGTGGACAGAGAATCCATATCTTCAATCAGTGTAAAAGAAATAAAGAAGATTTCAATAAGAGGGGACTCCTGATGTTGAAAATTCGGGTAATAAATTCTGCAGTTATCTTTAATATTGATCACAAGTAAGAGTTTTTTTCCCTTGATTTCTGTTTACACAATGTGTGTGCATTTGAGTTTTACTGTCTACCATAATTATTTACATAATGTTTCAATTAAAATAAAGCAAACTTAAAATGTCTCTTTAAAGAATAATTATTTCATAAATATTTTTTTCTGGCGATATTTATGAGAGATTTCAGAGTGTATAAATCTGTACAATAGGAATGTTGCCAGGTTGTATATTCGATCACAGTCTTCTCTGTTAATGGTAAAAAATTTAGCTTCAATAATTAATAATTATAGCATCTAGCATGTATGTTTTAATTAGCATGAGGTCATGCTAAACAACCTATGGTTTCTGAAGAAGTTTCGTAAACATATGATCAAACATATGACCAACCTCAGTTCTGTAATTGGTGCGATGAAAAAGTTGGAAAAATTGAGTTTCATCATTTTTTTGATGAAAAAGGCAAAAATATTGAGTATTGTAGATTTCTTTGCGCGCCGTAGGCGCGAAAAAAAATTGAGTTTTCAAAATTTTGAAATTGAGTTTATGAACAATTTTGGGCTAGAATAACCCCTGCATTGGAAAAAATATCAACTTCTTCTTTACAGTTTCTCTGAATGTTTTTATGCAAAGTATTGCAGGGGGGTATTTGGTAGAAACTTTTAGAGGAGAGCATTCTGAATTAGATTAACGCAGGTAGGTGAGCATTATTTTGACAACAGCTCTACATGCATGTTGCTGTAAGATTGGAGGATTTAGGCTATTATCTGCTTTGTCTCTGATCACTCACACTCTCGATCACCCTCCCAACTTTTAGGCCAGTGGTCATTTCCAGCGTGACAGACGGGACAAAAGATAGCCACCCTGTGATGTTAACACATGTCTCTACCAGAACTAAACTTAATGAAAGCATCCAAGGCTGCTAAAAAACAGGGAAGGAATTGGTCCTGTTCAATATATTTCTGATGTGTCTCTCGTTGCATACGTGATGTGAATTTGTGAAGCTTAGCTCTAATTATTGAAGATACTTCAGCAATACTGTAAAGAAAGTCTAGGCAAATGAGAGTTGCATATGTGGTACCAGTGGACGATGGAAACAATTTTGTTGAGGCGTTCCAACTGTTATCACAATTGTTTGACAACCCAATGAAATTACCTTTCCCCGATAAAGAACACAACACCGAAGATTAAAAATTGTATATTATCTGAACTAAACAAGATAACATTTTGGTAGTAACCCTACAATATTGCAGAGGTCGGTGTCCGCATCATAGTGAACATTGTTGCCCAGGAAGCAGATCGGCTTTCATTCATGGTTTATGTATTCATGCACACAGCAACCTGCAGCCAAAGCTCAATGACATTGTTATTGTAGACATGTACAAGAATGAAGTCACTGAATCTGATTCATATTCATAATTTATTTGTGTGGCAATTGACAACCAGAAAATAATATAAGTAGCCTAGAGGTCTTCTTCAAGATTACACGTATGCCTACCGGTACATCGAATAATTATTTTAAAATCCATTCAGCAATTGCACACAGAAAAAATATCCTTACGTTACTAAAAAATTCAATCACAGACACAGAAAACCATTATTAACATCAAAAAATAAATTTACCTCCACTGCCTGGCCCAAACGGAAAATTATTTTGTCAACTTCAACAGGTCAGAGCAAAGCACTAAGTGGGGTATATATCCAATCTAATTAAAATTAAATCCTAACGGCTTCCCCATTTGGATATGTCGCTGTTAGGATCTAACCGGCTTGCAGTAAGGCGCGTGTTGACCAATCCCGAGAGGTTTTCATAGTGCTTTGAAGGGAACGTAATGACAAGTGCTTTCTGGTTGGCTCAGCCGAAGCACACGCCAAGCTGTGGGGGATTCTTCTGATGTTGCCGCCCACCCGCCAGGTTGGCTCCATAATGCGGGGTAGAATTATGGACTCGTCCTTGACGTAACCTTGAGTCCATGAACCTATCCCCCCTGCCCGACTCAAGTAAAGTAGTTAAAATGCGGTTGTGATGTCATAAGACTATTAAATATTCATGAGCTGGGCGCTCCGAACACAAAATTCAATTGAAATCAGTAAGATCCTACATAGCGACATACGATTGGGGAGCATTGATACAGGGGTTTTTCTAGACACTTTTTTCATCGTGGTAACCACGATGAAAAACAATTACAAATTGAGTTTTTGCAAAATTTTGTAAATTGAGTTTTATTGCCGAAAATTGAGTTTTCTAAAATTTTGAGAATTTACGCGCCGAAGGCGCGCGAAAAATAGAGTTTCTACGAAATAAATTGAGTTTCTGAGTAATCTAAACTGAGTTTCGTCGTCTGTTATCCCGTCCCCCTCCCCCAAAACCCCCGCGAGAAAGAAAAAAAAACGTGTGACCAACCACGCCACTCGAGTCGAGATAAGCACTCAGGATTTGTAACTGATGTGCAGACAGATAACTTGTGTACCTTTATTATTCAATACCGACGGTCACGGATGTTCAAAGGGAAGCAACTTTACCAACGTCACAGCAGAGGGCGTGACTGCTTGGGGGTCAGATCGAAGATTGTTAACATGGTGGATCAAAGGAAATTGACGCAAAAACGGTTTCCAGTTCGATAAATGGGCGGTCAAAATGAAATTAAAACAGATGTACTGCAGAGTGACTATCCTAACATATTGACAGACACACGAGGCGCTCTTGTTGTATGACGTAAGATATATATTTCTAGTCCAAATGAATACCGACGGTCACGGATACGTAAAGGGGAACAACTTTGCTGACATACCGGTAGAGGGAGGAGTGCAGAGGGGGTCAGATTTATCCTGCAGCCATACGATAGCTTGCGACGCTACGAATATACACATTTTGATACATTTGTATTATGACGTTCTCTTGTGACGTTTGTTATTTGGACCGCCAACAATGGTATCGCGAGTGGCGTCATCACAATATGGATTGTTGCAACGTCATAGCGAATGATCGACGTCACAGAAGAACATACCAGATTCTTCAATTCATTTGGACTAGAAATATATATCTTACATCATACAACAAGAGCGCCTCGTGTGTCTGTCAATATGTTAGGATAGTCACTCTGCAGTACATCTGTTTTAATTTCATTTTGACCGCCCATTTATCGAACTGGAAACCGTTTTGCGTCAATTTCCTTTGATCCACCATGTTAACAATCTTCGATCTGACCCCCAAGCCGTCACGCCCTCTGCCGTGACGTTGGTAAAGTTGCTTCCCTTTGTACATCCGTGACCGTCGGTATTGAAGAATCTGGTATGTTCTTCTGTGACGTCGATCATTCGCTATGACGTTGCAACAATCCATATTGTGATGACGCCACTCGCGATACCATTGTTGGCGGTCCAAATAACAAACGTCACAAGAGAACGTCATAATACAAATGTATCAAAATGTATATATTCGTAGCGTCGCAAGCTATCGTATGGCTGCAGGATAAATCTGACCCCCTCTGCAGTCCGCCCTCTACCGGTATGTCAGCAAAGTTGCTCCCCTTTATTATCCGTGACCGTCGGTATCGTATAGCTCCGATAAGGACGTCTGGTCTTGAACTGTTCTCATTTCAGTCGTATAGGTCCGATAAAGACATTGTCCTGAACGTTTCTCATTTCAAAGCAAATTGTTCGGCCACGTTTTCGACGATCGAACTAGTCCGCCATTTTGATATTTCAAAGTTACGTCCCCTCTTTTAGTCCACTCGGGAACCACTGCTGTCCTACTGCTGTGGCTTATGAGTCTGGTCTCCGAGACACGCTGTCCGTCAATCTCCGGAACCAAGACAACGGGCAAGCATTTTCTCTCTCATTTAACATTTCACTTGGATGCGTGTGACGTTGAAAGACGTTTCCCCAGAAACAAGAAACGAACAAAACCGACATTCCCCAAAATACAGCTGATGTACCATTTGGGAATAAATACACAAAGTGAGCAATGCAGATTGGTGTAAAAACAAAAGATCCACACTCTCTCCTGCGCAACTGGGGATCTACATGCGGGGGCATATGCTATAACATACAAAAATATACGTTTTTATGAATAATTTTATTTCTGCCCGATGGAAATTTCTGAAACCCCAGTATGTTTTGTAAACAAGTCCCACACCACATACTACAAAATAGGGTGCATATTGAGTTTAATTTGCAATTTTTGGCCATTTATCTGCATTTACCAAGCAGCATTGGATTTTTTTCGTGAAATCCACAAAACTTCACAACCACCATTGTTTTATTTTTTACGTCTCTTATTAACATTTTTATTGCCATTTATTTCTTCATTTCTTTCCTGTCACTTACAAATACCCAGACACTTACAATACTCAACCACCAACTTTGTCAAGGATTGGTTAACTCATGGAAATGGACAAGGGACAATTTTTATTTCTTGACTATAAGTATAGATTTTTTAAACTAAAGTAAGCTATTTGTAGGGAAAATATTTTCACCTTTGACCTATCACAATCCAGAGCTAAAGTACTCTCCCCCACCCCCAAAATAATCGACCAAATAGAACTTCCCGAGATAACTTGGATTTTAAAACTCTCTTGTTTTATTCGCGCTCATTTTTTAATTAAATGAAGCTATCTCTGAGGGAAGTATTTCTACTTAACATCTTTAGCCAAAATATAATCGGCCAATCACAGTTGGATAGCAAACAAACTTGTATGCAGCTATGTATGACACGCAACTTTGCTTGATGAGCTTCATAACATTACTGACATGTTCATTCACGATGAAAAATTGTCGCGAATTTATTTATTGTAAGTGTCCTACTAAAAAGATAAAAAAATTGAGTTTCCAGACTGCATGCGATGAAAAACCCGAAAAAATTGAGTTTTGTTGTTTATTTTGCGCGCCGTAGGCGCGCCGAAAAATTGAGTTTTTCATCTTTTTGAAATTGAGTTATATAAAGGAAAAGTGTCTAAAATAACCCCTGTTGATAGGATATTAATTTATTAAGATTGGGTATATATCCCACCTAAGATATTAAATCAAAGTTTGGATATTGAAATATATCCTAATTGGGATATTTTCACCGATTTTCATACTAAACGGCAATGTCGGATTTCGGCATCAAAACTACCAAAAACAAGATAGAATCTACTTCACAAAACTGACAATACGATTGTATAATTTTGCTGACCTTTTCTCGTCGACATTATTATCTGTGCAATTGCAATTACGTGCAATACTTTTTGATGCTGTTGTTGCAGTATACTTCCCATCAATAACCACTGTTGTATGTCTTTAAACGAACAGAAGAACTACTAGTACAATATGCCAGCTTGAACATATGGAAGTATGAAAAAAATATTCAAATTGCGATATTTTATCCCAATTGGGATATATATCCCAGTTAGTCCTTTTCCCTGACCTGTTCAACGAGCTGTCATTACGGATATGGTAAGAATCAAGAACATTACTTTTGCTGGATGACAAATGATGCAGGACAATAAGATCAGTCAATTTGAAAATTGCAGTAAAAAGGATGCTTTCGCTTGATGAAATAAATCAAGTTTTCCTTGCAAGAAATGTTTTCAAACTTAGCACACAAAACGGCGGCTTTCAGTCATGCCATGTGCATGCTTTCAGTCACGCAGTAGCGCGGAAACTTGCAATATTCATTTATTTGATAATATTAACACGTGTGCGCCGGGAAACAAGTAATGAATTCAGTGACGGGTATAAAACGTTTTACACACCTCGATCTGTCCGAATGTCACACTCGCACAGTGTCAAAACCCTCCAGTCGACTGATGGAACGAAAACGAAACTGCCTCCTCGTCTCTCCTTTTCAAACTCTCTCACCGGGACTGCACTATAATTTTGGCAGTGAGGTTCAGCCGATCTTAAAACATGACGTCTTTTCGTAAATTCGGTGTATTTCATTGGCTATCAGAACCGAAGATGAAGTGGGCATATTCCGTGACTACGACCTGTGCCATATTGACCAGTTTACAGACAAAACACAATCTTTTGAAGAAAATCTCTCAAGATATCAGCAGAAGTGTTGTCCAGGAAACGCATTCGACATATTCTTCAATATCTGCACCTAGAAACGGCTCGTCGTGAGATTAATTCAGAGAAATTATTCGAAACTAGGTCGAACTACTTCATAGCGCATTCAATAAACGGAGTGACGCGGAACTTTCAGTCATTCTCTCATTTTGCGCAGGGGTGTTGTAATGAAAACCATACCGCTTGGATAGATCGCACCTCTGAAATTACCCATAAGCCAGTTCAACTAGCATGGCAAGAAACAGGGAATTTTCCCTGTTTAAAAACTGCACCGCCAAGCTTTTTCCAACCCTGTTGACGAGGGCCCTTCAATAGGTAAAAGCATTTTGGGAAAGGTATTGTGCCACTATTTCTAAAAATTCTGGCGTTGAATGTATGTGGATATTGAAAAAATCACCGAAGAACTTGATGCTAAAGGTCACATAACGTACAGACATGTATCCACATGGAATTTCTCGACTCTCTATACTACAATCCATCATCAGGACCTTATTGACCGTTTAAGTTCATTAATAGTATCTGTGTTCAAAAAAACTGATCGTACATATATATGTACTACATACAAGAGATATCATGGATGGGATGTTTCTTTGTTTATAGAGTTGCTTGAATTTCTCATTAAAAATATGTGAAATTTGGCAACACAATACATCAACAGCGTATATGTATTCCAATGGGCACTAGGGTGAGTGAGTGAACAGAAAGGAAAAAATCTTTGAAGCAGCATGGAACCAGACACCCTCTATCCACCCTATAAAACACCGAGGACAGACAGGACGCTTACATGGTGCAACAAAGACAAGTGACACTACAGTGCTAAACATCACATTATCAAGTTCCCGTTGCCTCTCAGCAAAATGCATTGAAGCAACAGGAACCTGAAACTAATTGTGCACCCTTGTTGACTGACCTATATCTATTCTCTTATGAATATGACTATATGCAGGTGCTTTCAAAAACCGGTCCATTTAAAGCTCGTTCACCAAACGCTATATAGACGATCTTCTCGCTGGGGATAATCGCTATAAAAATGACACAGTGAAAGATATATGTCCACCTTCACTGGTTTTGACGGAAACTACAGATAGCCCCACAGACACATCATATTTAGACCTATATCTCTATAAAAATGAAGCGGACCTTCTCTCTCGTCGACTTTATGACAAAAGAGATGATCGTAAACTATCTCTTTCTGGACAGCAATATTCCAGTAGGACCTGCCTATGGTGTATACATATCTCACCCAGTGCCATTTGCTAGTTCCTGTATTACATGTGACGATCTTAATTGTCACAAAACATTACTGCAGAAGCTTATGAAACAGGGCTATACCACCAAGAGCCTACACTCAAAGTTTCTCAAATTTTGCGATACATATCGCATGCTGATAGCAAAATACGAGCGTAGTGTGCAAGATCTATGGCGTTACATTTCATAACTTGTGTCTAATTCTGCTTAACCCCGGGCTAGGGGCCGTATGAACTCATGTACTTCAAAATCCTCATGGTGCTCATATGAACAGTCACAATCAAAGCGTGACTGAGATACATCATTCTCTAGATGACGACTTTACACGAATATTATAGATTAAGAATACTGACCAGCGATACAGATTTGATATTTTGGAACATATGATGTATTGCCGGCATCACTGAAAACTGTTGACCGCTTCTCTCTTGCAGGGAAGTAGCCTATATTTATGTCTACTATGATTTCTTTTTGAATTTGGTGCTAATATTGTTATACGGAATATGGCATAGGTCTTTGGAATATGGAAGCGGATAAACATAGGATAAACATAGGCTAGTTTCCTGCAAGAGAGAAGCGGTCAACAGTTTTCAATGATGCCGAAAAGACATCATGATGTTCCAATAATATAAAATCCGTATCGCTGATCAGTATTCTTAATCCATAATAATCGTTGTGAAGTCGTCAACTAGAGAATGATGCATCTCTCATGTTTTGATTGCGGATGCCCCTATGAGCACCATGAGGATCTTGAAGTACATGGGTTCATACGGCCCCTAGCCCCGGGTTAAGCGGAATTAGACACAAGTTACGAAACATAACGCCATAGATCTTGCACGTTAAGCTTGTATTTTGCTATCAGCATGCGATATGTATCGCAAAATTTGAGAAACTTTTGAGTGGAGGCGCTTCGTGGTATAGCACTGATTTATAAGTTTCTGTAACAATGTTTTGTGGTGTTGATTATAATCGTCACATTTAACACAAGATATAGCAAATGCTACTAGGCGAGATATGTATACGCCATATGCAGGTCCCACTGGAATATTACTGTCCAGAAAGAGATAGTTAACGATGTCAAAATTGTAATCATCTCTTTTGTCATAAAATCGACGAGAGAGAATACCCGCTTCATTTTTATAGAGATATAGATCGAAATTTGACGTGCCTGTAGGGCTATCTGTAGTTTCCTTCAAATCCAGTGAAGGTGGATATATATCCTTCACTGTGTCATTTATATAGCGATTATCCACAGCGAGATGATCGTCTATATAGCGCTTTCCAACATTAATATATCTACGATCAGATTTCTTGAACACAGATACTATTAGTGAACTCAGACGGTCAATAAGGTCCTGATGAGGGATTGTAGTATAGAGACGAGAAATCCCATGTGGAAGGATGTCTGTACGATATGTGACCTTTAGCATCAAGTTCTTCCGCAAGAGATTGAGTTTTTCAATATCCACATACATTCAAAGCCAGAGTTTTTAGAAATATTGGCGAAATACCTTTCCCAAAATGCTTTTACCTCCTGAAGGGCCCTCGTCAACAGGATGGAAAAAAGCTTGATGGTGCAGCTTCTAAAAACCAGCTATGAATCTAGCTTTGTATTATGAATTATGCATTTTGGGAGTCCAGTATACTTTTGCTATGTCGTTACGATTGGTTGAAAGACAAACACCTCTTTCCCTGAAAAAAATGAATCTTCCAGAGTAAATGCAGTTTGGGAGTAAGCAGACGTCTTTGATGATATGTTTACACTGGTACAGCACCTGGTAATAGTAATATTTACATATGAATATTCTATTATTTGGAGCTTTGTCTGCTGGGACTAAGGTGAATTTACTCTGGAGATTTGCTAAAACTTCTTCTGAGTCTCTATGACACTCTTCTGAGTCTCTAACATAATATTCACATTCTCTGGTTGCTCTCAGAGACCAATTCGTAGAAGGTGTACGGCCACTGATCTTTCTGAAACTCCGGCATATGGCAGTGGAGGAGACCGATGACATTCGTCTCTGAAAGGCTGTAACGCCTGAAGTGGCAGTGGATCAAATTTCACAGGAAGGTTCTCGAAATGCCAGTGATTTGCCCTTTTGGACAAGTGAACTAGTCGGGTTGACGTAACAACGTAACAAGCTACTCAGTCGATGAACCAGACTGTTAACCTGTCCAACAGTACCTGCTGCCAAACCGGATCAGTAGTGTTTCTACTGGATATAATCGGGACATTTCAAACGAAACTGTTGCAAGAGGCTTCAGGACCTCCAGAACAGCGCTAGTTATGCACCAGGATTTGATCGAAGGTGACGCCCAAATGTTCCAGCTTCTCAGGCTCTGTTCTGGAGCAAGCGTCAGATCAGACAGTCAATATTCATCCGTTGTCCATGAAAAAATGGCGACGTAAATATTCGAAATACCTATTTTGTATGACAGTACCAATTCCAAAATAGTCCAATATTTGCCAATCGCAGGAC
The DNA here is from genome assembly GCA_036873755.1 of Hanleya hanleyi. Classification (NCBI taxonomy): domain Eukaryota; kingdom Metazoa; phylum Mollusca; class Polyplacophora; order Lepidopleurida; family Hanleyidae; genus Hanleya; species Hanleya hanleyi. The sequence continues at coordinate 29,066 of JAVTVY010012419.1, forward strand.
AGTAGACAAAGCGTCTGTTTGACACGGAGTCTCGAGTGAGCGAGACCTTTTACAATAACTTTCTCAGTAACGATCCATCAACCATGCAGTCAACATCTTTGTCGAAAATTAAAGCTGAAAATAACATTGAGCTTCCATATATAGCAGGTCTTGTTTCAGATGATGTAGTCTTTGCTATGGTGGTTAAGAATGTAGGAATCCCTGTAATTAGAGATGCATGTAAAGCTGATGTTGACTGGGCCAGATGGCCTGAATGGGTATGAACGTTACGTGATATATCAGTTTTCGTCATATTTTGCTACGATTTCAGGCAAAGAAAGCAAGACTAGAAGCTTTATCATACTAATGATAAGGTACCAGTCTCTCTACTACATCGCAGAATTCCGCCACACCTCATACGTTATGTTAAGGATCATTTACAATGACTTTTGGAAAATGGGATTATTTAGCATAGCCCAGCGACCTATGGAGCACTGGTGGTCCTTGTCCAAAAGAAAAGTAGGAACCTGGGCATGTGTTGCGATTACCGTATGTTGAACGAAGGTTGTCCGTGATGTTTACCGTTTTCGTAGAATTGTATTCACTTGAGCTGATGGCAGAAAGCGACATACTTCTCAAAATTCCACCTGATCTGATGGCAGAGAGCGCCATACTTCTCAACATTAGACCTTAAATCCGTATAAAACCAAATGGAAGTTGAAGCTACTGACAAACCTAAACTGCATTTATGACGCATCTCTGTTCAAATTCAACCAAACCATTTGGGCTCACAAACACTCCGGTCACCTTCCACAGATCTGAAATATATCCATTCGGCTATCTGGTCGGATGACATTACCGAATATCAGAGTTAGTGGGTTGATGCGAGTAACTAGGGCACGGGTACGTTTCATAGGCATGTACAGGATGGAAAACTTTTGGTAGTAGCTTTTTGTCTAGAGGACTCCGGCATCCAGAGAGGAAGGCTGTTTACTCGAGCGAGATAATCGAGCTGTTAGTCTTGAAGTGGGCTGTTTTTGATAAGTACTTCCTGAGGGACAGTTTTATGTTCTTCACCGATAACAACCCATTGCTATACGTGATAGCAAAGTCTTAAGAGTAGCAGGCCTGCTGTTGAGTTTACATTCCATAACAAGCAAGGGAAGTTGAACATGAGTGTATATGCCCTGCCAAGGCTTCTTGGTGATGACTGGCGACCGGTGACGAGATATCTGAACCTTGGAATGCCTTACAGTGCCAGATCACAAACGTGCTTGAGAGAAGTCATGTGCCATACCAGCTGCAGAAAGTAGAGGTTAATGCACCGGGACTTCTTTCAAGACCACTGGACTGCCCAGGTGGGATCATAAAACCATGGCAGTTTCAGTTAGAAGATCCAGCAATTGGATGACTCGTACATTACCGGGTGGTTGGTCGTCGTCCAACAGGTCTCAAGCAATGGAAGCTCTACTAATCTTACTGAGGACAGAGCAGGGAGTCCTATATCGAAAAGCAACAGCCAACACCGGTGAGAATACTCTGCAAGTGTGATTACCTTAGCAACGGTCTTCTGGGTAAGGTCTTGCATGATGTGGCTGGACATCAAAAATCGATGCGAACAGAAACACTGATCAGTGAAAGGTGCTGGTTTCCAGATATTTCAGAGAACGTTCGGCATTACATTGGCAGCTGTCAGGTACGTATGTGGCAAGGTTCCTTACAGGCCTGTATGGACAAATTTAGGAAAGCTCATTGCTACTAGACCCTTGCAATTCATCAGAAGATTTCACCCCAATGGAAAAAGCTAGCAATGGTATTGTGAGTGGTTGATGCACTTCGGGGTTCCACAGCGTCAAAATTGTTACACTTTTTATCATAAACTATCCCTTTCTGGACAGTAATATTCCAATGTGACCGACATATGGCATATACATATCACGCCTAGTAGCATAGTAGATCCTGTGTAAAATGTGACGATTTTAATCTACATCACAAGAAATTATTGTAGAAAAAGGGCTATACCACCAAGCACCTCCACTCAAAGTTTCTCAAATTTGGCGATACGTCACATGCGGACAGCAAAAATATAAGCATAACGTGCAAGATTTATGACATTATGTTTAACTTGTATGATTCCGCTTAACCACGAGTTAGGGGACGTATAAATCCATGTACTTGAAGATCCTCATGGTGTTCATATGAAGTCACAATGAAAGCGTGACTGAGATACATCATTCTCTAGATAACGTCTTCACAACGAAAATCATATGGATCAAGAATACTGGTCAGAGATAAGGATTTTATATTTTTGGAAAATCATGTCCTGCCTGCATCATTGAAAACTGTTGAGAGCTTCGCTCTTGCAGGAAACTAATCTATGTTTAATTATACCATGTTTGTTTTTGTTTTTCAGAATTTGGTGCTCTTGCTGTTATACGAAATAGGTCTTTGGACTACGGATGCGAATATTCTTTAATGGACGATGGCCGAATATTGCTTGTACTCACAGAGACCAGGGAGGTGTTTTAAGCGAATGCCATACATGAAATGTACGAGGTACGCCTTACCATTCCCAAGGTCATAGTCAGACAGAAAGAAACAACAGGACATTCCACAACCTCCTTCACACCCTGCCAGAAAAGCAGAAACCCTGCTGGCCTGATTACCTGTGTTTTTGCAGGAACCACCACATCGCTTACACGTACAGCATCCCCCGTATTACCTTGTTTGAGAGGAACACCAACTTCATGGTCGACCAGCTGCTTGGAATAGGCCACACGGATGATGAAAACGACCGTGGCAGGGCGATGATTTGTACAGCGAACTAGTTTCAACATGTTAGCTTCACTTGTGAAGACCTGGAAACCTCTACAAAAGTTCATGCAAGTGAAGGCCACAGCTAGGCGCAGGGAGCACAACAAAAGAATGACTGACCCTCCTATGCAATCAAGGTCCATACCAAAATCTCCCTGCTCCATCACCCTGTGAGATGCAGACAGTTTGGGCCCTAAGATATACAAAATAGTGACTGAGTGTATATTATGGTTATCAAGTGAGTGAGTGAGTGAATACAATTTAACGTCGCTTTCAACAATATTTCAGCTATATCACGAGTGAGTGATTGAGTGAGTGAATAGAATTTAACGTCGCTTTCAACAATATTTCAGCTATATCATGACGAACCAACTAAGCACCACCCAGCCCAGTTGTGATCCTGCTCCTTCAAAGAAGAAATCTTTGAAGCAGAATGGAACCAGACACCCTCCATCCACCTTATAAAACACTGAGGACAGCGCACAAGACACAGACAGGGCGCCTACATGGTGCAATAAAGACAAGTGATATTACAGTGCTAGACATCACATTATCAAGTTCCTGTTGCTTCTCAGCAAAATGCATTGAAGCAACAGGAACCTGAACCCACCCAACCACCCGCTTATGTATCAAACTGTACTGGTGCTATCAAGCGTATAGGAGGCGTTGAGATAACCCGTTTCTGCCAAGATTTACGAAAAATTAAAATGTAAAATTGTGAGGTATTGCATCCAGGAGAATATGGTAGTTTCAGAGCGGACCCACCTTCTCTAGGGTGGTACAAGGTGACCCTCAGGCACTTTGAGGGTTGTTTCCCTTGGTTTAAGTACAGATCAAGGTCGGGAAACATTGTCATCCTTGTCCACTATAACATGGACGTCACAGTAAGTATCAGATCTGTCATTCAATATTTAACCTTCAATAATCAAAAGACCTAATTCCTATGGCAATTAGCACGAATTCCAAATGTGTGTGAAATGGAGAAAAATACAAGATGGTTTCCTACAAGAGAGAAGCAGTCAACAGTTTTCAATGTCGGCAAGTCATGATGTTCTATACATATACAAACCTTTTCATTGACCATTATTCTTTATCCAAATGAATGCCAAGTCATTTCCAGAGTAAATATCTCAGTTACGCTTTGATTGTGACTGTACATTTGAAAACCACAGACATGTAAATCACAAGATATACAAATGACCCATAGTCATGTGTTAAACGGAATTAGATGAAGGTCAAGAAACGTATCGCCAGAGATCATGCATGCTACGATCATATTTGCCATCAGTGTTCTGCTGTCACAAGTTTCTTGTCAAACTCTCATATACATATTGGGTGTTAATGTTGGAAGTACCAAATAAAAGACTGGTTGTATGGAACAAATACCAATTTCCCGCTGTCTCAATACATGTCACATATATTCAGGAATAGAACTGAACAGGACAGATTTTTAATAATATTCAAGGCAGATACATAGCATCATGATAGAACTTTTTTCCCCCAATGCAAGCAATCATGAGATATAAACGAGAGATCCTGAAGGATCTTGGCGCCCACCATTGTCCAATAATTGTAAGCTAATGACAAGAGGATCTTTTTGTCCATTGTTACCAAGAACAAACGATTGATTTGTAATTTGTTTGCAGAATTTCGAATTTGAGCGAAAAAGATTGATGAAAGCATCCAAGGCTGCTAAAAAACAGGGAAGGAATTGGTCCTGTTCAATATATTTCTGATGTGTCTCTCGTTGCATACGTGATGTGAATTTGTGAAGCTTAGCTCTAATTATTGAAGAGACTTCATCAATACTGTAAAGAAAGTCTAGGCAAATGAGAGTTGCATATGTGGTACCAGTGGACGATGGAAACAATTTTGTTGAGGCGTTCAACTAGCTGTTATCACAATTGTTTGACAACCCAATGAAATTACCTTTCCCCGATAAAGAACACAACACCGAAGATTAAAAATTGTATATTATCTGAACTAAACAAGATAACATTTTGGTAGTAACCCTACAATATTGCAGAGGTCGGTGTCCGCATCATAGTAAACGTTGTTGCCCAGGAAGCAGATCGGCTTTCATTCATGGTTTATGTATTCATGCACACAGCAACCTGCAGCCAAAGCTCAATGACATTGTTATTGTAGACATGTACAAGAATGAAGTCACTGAATCTGATTCATATTCATAATTTATTTGTGTGGCAATTGACAACCAGAAAATAATATAAGTAGCCTATAGGTCTTCTTCAAGATTACACGTATGCCTACCGGTACATCGAATAATTATTTTAAAATCCATTCAGCAATTGCACACAGAAAAAAATACCCTTACGTTACTAAAAAATTCAATCACAGACACAGAAAACCATTATTAACATCAAAAAATAAATTTACCTCCACTGCCTGGCCCAAACGGAAAATTATTTTGTCAACTTCAACAGGTCAGAGCAAAGCACTAAGTGGGGTATATATCCAATCTAATTAAAATTAAATCCTATCGGCTTCCCCATTTGGATATGTCGCTGTTAGGATCTAACCGGCTTGCAGTAAGGCGCGTGTTGACCGATCCCGAGAGGTTTTCATAGTGCTTTGAAGGGAACGTAATGACAAGTGCTTTCTGGTTGGCTCAGCCGAAGCACACGCCAAGCTGTGGGGGAATCTTCTGATGTTGCCGCCCACCCGCCAGGTTGGCTCCATAATGCGGGGTAGAATTATGGACTCGTCCTTGACGTAACCTTGAGTCCATGAACCTATCCCCCCTGCCCGACTCAAGTAAAGTAGTTAAAATGCAGTTGTGATGTCATAAGACTATTAAATATTCATGAGCTGGGCGCTCCGAACACAAAATTCAATTGAAATCCGTAAGATCCTACATAGCGACATATACGATTGGGGAGCATTGATAGGATATTAATTTATTAAGATTGGGTATATATCCCACCTAAGATATTAAATCAAAGTTTGGATATTGAAATCCTAATTGGGATATTTTCACCGATTTTCATACTAAACGGCAAGGTCGGATTTCGGCATCAAAACTACCAAAAACAAGATAGAATCTACTTCACAAAACTGACAATACGATTGTATAATTTTGCTGACCTTTTCTCGTCGACATTATTATCTGTGCAATTGCAATTACGTGCAATACTTTTTGATGCTGTTGTTGCAGTATACTTCCCATCAATAACCACTGTTATATATGTCTTTAAACGAACAGAAGAACTACTAGCACAATATGCCAGCTTGAACATATGGAAGTATGAAAAAAATATTCAAATTGCGATATTTTATCCCAATTGGGATATATATCCCAGTTAGTCCTTTTCCCTGACCTGTTCAACGAGCTGCCATTATGGATATGGTAAGAATCAAGAACATTATTTTTGCTGGATGACAAATGATGCAGGACGATAAGATCAGTCAATGTGAAAATTGCAGTAAAAAGGATGCTTTCGCTTGATGAAATAAATCAAGTTTTCCTTGCAAGAAATGTTTTCAAACTTAGCACACAAAACGGCGGCTTTCAGTCATGCCATGTACATGCTTTCAGTCACGCAGTAGCGCGGAAACTTGCAACATTCATTTATTTGATAATATTAACACGTGTGCGCCGGGAAACAAGAAATGAATTCAGTGACGGGTATAAAACGTTTTACACACCTCGATCTGTCCGAATGTCACACTCGCACAGTGTCAAAACTCTCCAGTCGACTGATGGAACCAAAACGAAACTGCCTCCTCGTCTCTCCTTTTCAAACTCTCTCACCGGGACTGCACTATAATTTTGGCAGTGCGGTTCAGCCGATCTTAAAACATGATGTCTTTTCGTAAATTCGGTGTATTTCATTGGCTATCAGAACCGAAGATGAAGTGGGCATATTCCGTGACTACGACCTGTGCCATATTGACCAGTTTACAGACAAAACACAATCTTTCGAAGAAAATCTCTCAAGATATCAGCAGAAGTGTTGTCCAGGAAACGCATTTGACATATTCTTCAATATCTGCACCTAGAAACGGCTCGTCGTGAGATTAATTCAGAGAAATTATTCGAAACTAGGTCGAACTACTTCATAGCGCATTCAATAAACGGAGTGACGCGGAACTTTCAGTCATTCTCTCATTTTGCGCAGGGTTGTTGTAATGAAAACCATACCGCTTGGATAGATCGCACCTCTGAAATTACCCATAAGCCAGTTCACCTAGCATGGCAAGAAACAGGGAATTTTCCCTGTTTAAAAAAGGAACACTGGAAAACACCAACATGTTACCTTTCTAAGTTTCAGGAGTTTCAAGATTTCTAGAAACTGTACTTGATGTCAGTTGTTATAGTACAAGTGAAATGAGCAAAGTTAGTCTGAAAGTAAATGTCCGGAGGATCCTTCCTCTTCGTTTTGTAGTATTATTTTCTTTGCACGTCATCATTGGGTACTGGAAGCGAAGACAAATCTCTTTGACACTTCGGCATGAGCTATGAAACATACTTAAGATTTGTTAATTAGGAACGAATGCTAATTCTGTCTGTTTACTTCACCCTAATACCACCGCCCACACCCCCCAGAACTCTTGTTTCGAATAAACGGTAAAAAATTGCACAAATTTACTAATTTGACAACGGGAATATATAAAGTGATACTTGTAGAATATTCTGATGTATTTTGTTTGGTGGTAAACTGTTTATTTCTCGATTCACTCAAAGTCCGTTTCACGCCTTGATGTTGATTTATATAAAGCATGGGGTTATATATAGAGACCCCATATTTCGACACTTCACCCTAATACCACCGCCCACACCCCCCAAAACTCTTGTTTTGCCGGCCTGTGTCCCAAGGGGAACCTGTGTACTAAATTTGAGAAAGATCCATCAAGTAGTTCCTGAGAAATCGCGATAACAAGAATTTTTACGGACGGACGGACGGACAGACCACGGACGAAAAGTGATTTGAACAGATGGTGGGCTAAAAAGCTTGTCAAATTTACAGAAGCACTTTCCCAATGTTATCTCCAAGCAGTTTCTCTTGAATGTTCAGACATCAGTGTAGATTTTTAATGATATTCAAGGCAAATACATAGCTTCATGATGAAATGTTTATTCTCCCAGTGGGCAATCATGAAATATAATAAATATTAATCAGGTTTACAGACAGCTTTTCGAATCATACCTCTCAGTAGTTTCTCTTGAATATACAGAAAAACATCAGGGCAGATTTTGAATTATATTCAAGGCAAATACATAGCTTCATGACGAAATTATTTATTCCCTCAATTCATCAAATCATGAAATGTAAAAAAAAAGTAAATTTACAAAAAAGCTTTCCCAAACTTTCCTCCTAAATACAGGAAGAGTACAACAAAAATGTCCACCTGTGGTGTTTGTTTATTCATCTAAAGTTACAAATGTGTTATGTATATGACTATACATGGCTGCGTCACAAGAAATTTTTCTTTTCTTGCAAAAAAAGGTGGACATTTATTTTCTCACCCTGTATATTCAGGAAGACAAGCGGACAGATTTTAATAATATCCTAGGCAAATACATAGCTTCATGACGGAACTATTTTTTCCATCAATGGAGCAAATAATAAAATATTTAAAAAATTATAAAATATTACAAAAAAGTTTGCATAATATTAGCTATCTGTATAGTTTCCCTTAAATATGTTCTTTGACAAAGTATTTCGGTGGGTAACTACATTTTACGTGGAATATTCCCCAGTACCATGCAGTACATTATTTTTATAATTACAAATAACCTGTCCAGAGTAACTCAGTTACTCTCATAATAGACATTTGTTGTTCTTTAGAGCTCAGTTAACAAAATTTGTCCAGTTGGAGACTAAAAAGTGTAAAATCACAAAAAGAGCCCAAGACTGACTCCATATAAAGTCATTAGCATAGATTCTGTACATACTTTCTAGTTTTAATAGAGATTATCCAATGACTCGTCAAATTTCCTTTGATCATTTCCTTGTGATATATTCACTACACAAGTCACCTGTGGTGTATTTTAAATACTGCATATGGTGTAGTTGAAATACACCACAGCTGACCTTCTTTGCCTGGATTAGGTCGAAAGAGGCGGAGCTCCACTCTCCTGCTCAGATGATCATTGGATAAAACAGTTACATGACAGACACTCGACAATGTATGCCAAATATTTGCACGATATTGCCAAGATTTGGCATAGATTGGCTCATGTCATGTAAATATTACAGGGATCCTTGAAATGTACTAAATTTTGAAGAGGTATTTTCTGCTTTGGGAATCAATATTTATTTAACTTCTGACCAGACATAATGAGCAATGTAACTTTATAGTGTGATACTGAATTGTAATACTAGTATAGGGATTCAAAAGAACAGGCAGTGTGACCTTCATACTCCTCAATGTAAACTGTAGGCTACTACAGTCTTTATTTATTTATTTATTTATTTATTCAATAACTAACATTATCAACGGAGATCCAATTATATGTTAATAAAATGCTATATACAGAGTATATCTACAATCTACTGTAATTGGCCATATACAACATCAAGACATGTGATGGCCAGAGGTTGTCCGGACCATTTGACAGTCTAATTGACAACCAATAAAAATTTTGTATAATTATCCTCCACCCAGTTGCTCCTTGATTGAAGTTATGACACGAATCGCATACGGCAGCCACATGTCACAATGTTGGTTGAAGCAAACTACAGCTATCTGTCTGTATGGTAGTCCCATACACTCCGCATTGCAGAACATCCAAGCTCATACACTCGGGGGAGGGGTATTACTATTAAGTTTCAATTTTGCGCAATCAATGTACCAATGAGAGGGGGGGGGGGGGGGAAGACCTTTAAGTCTAATTGTGAGAAATGTGTTATGTGTCAAAAGAAGAGTACACTCCAGTATGAAGACTTCTCATAAACATATTACATTTAGGCCTACCCTAATGCTTGTAAAGTGTCTATGTTAATATTGAGAATGACCCCATTTTCATGCTATAAATACTTGATGACAACTGGTTCTACAATATCAGTGAACAAACACTAAGATGTATGCATTCACTTTGAGAAAACCATAATACTCCTTATCCAATTCCTAAATTACATTTACAAAGTAGAAATGTAGTTAATTTGCAGATTCCTGAGGTTTAAGTTGGCAGTCAATGCAAGACAGACAATAACAAAGAACTGACAATTTATGCTACTTGTCTCGGAGTGCAAAAAAAAAAGTGTGCATATTATAATATCTGGGATGATCATAATAAGATCTATATAGTTCCAAAAGCATTTATTGGCAAATTTCTGTTAATTTTGATTACCTACGTCTCTCTTAAATATAATTTCAGATTTTCATCACTCATTTTACTTATCTGTTTACAAACATACACAAGATGTGCACAGTTCCCCCCCAAAAATGTAAAATGTGTGGAATAACAGGATTATAGTAAATCTCAAGCACTATAGATCATATAGGCCAGAAAGAGAGATGAAATTTGTCCCCATGTTTACCTCACCATGTCCTCCATGAGGTGAGCATATTTTCCCAGATCAATCTGTTTAACAACAGTGACATTAGCTGGTTCCCCTGAACGCCCCATCCAATCCACGACCATCTGACCACGAGTTAGCCTACCCTGAAGCTCAACAGTGCAGTACAGGGTCTCACTCTCCAGGACAACACTGTCATCAATGACTGTTGCCATGGCAACAGAATCACATGACCTATATGTCGGATGCTTGTGCAAATTCCGTATCCTGTGAACTGCATTCGTTATGATAGCCTGATTGAATTTAGATTTTGGTGTATCAATGCCTTTCCATTTCTCAAACCAGTCCTGTGAAAATACAATATTGGAATAGAAATGAGATGTAGATTTCAGTGTGTAAAAGTGAAGGTGATATGTGATTTTGACATGTGTATTGAGATAGATATTTATCTGATTACTGCAATGGGGACCACTTCAGTACCACAAAGGTATACATAAATTAAAACCTAACGAAAATCATTGATCAAATTTTATATGAGAGAGCAAATGTCTCGCATAATTGATGGCACTGGATGTTACGGCGCTATAAAACCAGGGTCTGAAATAAGAATACTCAAAATGATCAGCAAGAATGTTTCACCACATAGGTGGGATAAGCACTTTTGATCAAACAAATCTGATGTCTGACTGCTATTTCAGACCCTGTTAAACCGAAGTCACTTTGAACTAATTTGCTTGATTTATCCTCCAACAAACCAACTTAAGTGCCTAGAATTTCTACAGCTTGGAAAAGGATCCCACTTCATAAAATTCTGGGTACTCTTCAACCTCCCCACAGCGCATGCTCCATTTCGCAGGCTCCATTACCATCCCTGCCCCCAATTGCGGAAGTTGACCTTTACTACGTTGCTATGACTTATAGGGGAAACCAACCAATGCACGGTTCAGTTTGAATCTGGCCGAACAACTCCTTTAGTGTTGCACTTGAGCGAACTACTTTTCATATGCTCTGTCCAGAAAAACAGGGAAAATTATCTCCAGGTAATTCTTTTTAACACTAGGTCAACAGAGGTAATATGCAGACTTGAAAAGTAATCGAAATGTTCGGAAAACATCTATTTTACTATATATGATGTCACTTCCGGCGATGTGCGCGAAGGCCCCGAATCCGGTCCAAAAATCTGACTGGTGGCTGGGGTGTTATTAGATCCCCAGCGAGGTGGTTGCTCCTATGAGAGCTGGTGTTTCTTTTCCAGCTCATGCCACTTCTGATCTGAAAAAAGAGGCCAGTACACAGCGCGACTTACCCAGCTCAATCCATTATTTAGACAAGTTTCCCAGGAAATCAGCCGTATTGGACATCCCAGTTCTCGTAAAGTGATATGTGCCGCTTCAGGGTCACAGAAAAAATTGAATTCTCCACAAGGTGTGATGTTACCTCTTCCTATAAAATATACAACAATCTCTTTGACAATAGCATGTAGTGAAATCTATGGAAACCAAACCTTGACCAAATTACTGTACATTTCAATATTTTTAATACTGTTTATCCTCATGTAAATATATCTTGTCCTACAGAGACATTAAGAGAATTGTTTTATCAAAATATACAGTGAAATTTAGAAAAATACTGAAACATTTGCAGATCCTTGGAAGATCACAAGTATGTTAGTCTTACATGTTTTACATCACATATCTGCTGGTAGTCAGTGGATTGTTTGCTAAAATGAGTCAAATACCAGTTAATATTGTCAAATATTGACAACAAACTTCTCGATGGGAAATGTTCTCACAATTCCAAATTAAAAAAGCATGAAATGGGGCAGGCAACATGAGATCATGTATACAGAGTGATTTGACCCTAGTTTTTATATGCCCATCGATAGACAAGGTCATATATTGTGATCACGACTTCTGTTCATCTATTAAGGGGGTCGTCAGTAGAAAATTTTAATTCTTTCAAAAATGAAGTTATCTCAGAGATTTTCATATATATTGGATATATGATCAAAGTATTTGAAAAAAAATCATTTTCACAAAGATATATATATCGGTTGCCATGGTAACGGCGGCCATCTTGGATTTTGGCGCTTAAATTAGGAAAGCATCATACGCCAAAGTAAAAGAGCTGACTTTATCAAACTTGCAGGGTATTTCTGTGATGTGTTCCTTTGTGCAAATAAGAAGTTTCAAGTAAAACTAACCATTGGAAGCAAAATTTGAGCTGTTTTACTGATTTACACTAAATACGCATATATACCTGGTTGCCATGGTAACTGTATATTCGCTTATTGTGAAGATATTCTGAAAATATTTCTTATTTGCACTCAGATATATCCCAGCTACCAAATATCCAAATTTCATCCCATTTGATCAATGAGAAGGTGAAATAATTTCTTTCCTAATGTTAAAAAATGTGTGAAAATCGTGAATTCATGATTTTGAGAATAAAGTTGAACAACTTGAATGCTGTTGTACCTCTCATGTCTACTGTTGTTTTTTTCTTGCAAATCTGGATTTTCATACAGTTTGAAAGAGTATTGTCACAGGGCTGAATGCAATGTTCAATATAATATCACCATTTCTAATAAAAATCACACATCTACATGGTCCCCGACTCGCGTAATAATGTCTTGAGATAACCATATCTGTCGGTCTTGGGTATCCGTAATATTTAGTCACTTAGAAATTTCCGGATTGGTAAGAAGTACCCTCCTCTGTCTCCTGGTTCATCTGTTTTCTTAAAGTCTCTAACTCTTTCTCTTTCCTCAACCTTCTGAACCGCTCAGTTGACTTATATTTAGATTTGGTGATGCGTTCCCGATCCTGGGATTTGCAGAACTTGATCATGTTTGGTCCCGGACTAACGGAGCTCCTCTCCATCAGAGTTACTAAGGAGAATGCACCCTTGTTAAATTCAGTAACTCCTCTAGCTGCTGCGTTCTGAATGCTAGAAAGACTAACAAACCTGACTTTGGGGGCCCTTGCCCATATCACACCATTCAACGACTCATTCACATTTTGCGTTCCTCCCCGAATGCAGCGTTTGAGTAGGGTTTTGTCACAGAGACGACGGAAGACTGGAAGAATGGCCTCACTTACGAAGTATGGCAATGGGGCAGAGTGAGCTCCTCTTTGAGGTTGTTTGATGCCATTGGCAATTTGCCGATTATACCAACACCAAGAATCTGTACCTTTGGGACAGTGATTATGTCGGGGCTTTGTGTCATTAATGTAGTGAAAAAACACTGCCCAAGTGGCTTCATGCATACCTGTCAGATCATTGGCATGATCTTTTATTGCTCTGCCATAGTAGTTTTGCATGGCTCTTACTCTGTCCTGTGTTAACCTACCCCTTCCATCTATGGGTGCCTTCCTAGCCTTCTCGACCTGAATCACTTTGTCCAATCCGTTTTTTCATCCGCTTACTAACGTGGTTGATACAGTCTTCATTTTCGACAGGAAAATCTTCACCATATGGCCCTTTGCCGTCATTGATTTGAGAGATTTCGTTGTACACAGAACTGTCCCCGTCATTCAGTAAGGTGGTGTAGCGAAAATTTAATTTCTCAACTGACCTCTCAAAAAAATTTTACTGCAGCTTTTGTTTCCATTGACTTGGAAGAACCTTTGTGATTTATTTCGCAGTCTTTCTCATGTGCTGCATACCAGTCAATGTACTCTTGAGATGTTTTTTCCATTTTATTTCGAAAGCATAAGGTGCAGTAGTTTGACATAACTTCGTAATCTATGACTAAGCCAGTCAAAATGTCGGTTACAAGTGTAACATTGTAGTGAGAGGTATACCCCCGTTTGTGCCAGGTTCCGTCACAGGCGACAGCTATATTTATAATTTCTTGGTCTTTCAGAGTTGGATCAGTTTCCTCGTATGCTTTTCTCACCGCTGCTGCTGCTTCCTCTAAATGATCGGATGTTACAGAAATACTTTCCTTTGAAATGACATTAGCGTGTTTTACGAAGGCCTCCTTTTCTAGAGAATGAGGAAAATCAAACACTTTCGCAAACTTGTCAAGTCCTGCTTTACCACAACCTAGTTCTTACATAGCTACAACAGCTCTTCTATTTACAGATGGTCCCCCCCTTTGATTGTTCAAATTTTCAGATGTTGCTGCACTGTGAACTACCTCCTCACATGAATGACAGAAAATTTTAAAAGTGCTGCATAGTCCTACAAAACTGTCCTCTTGTATGTCCAAGTCACTGTTACTACACCGGGGACAGGTTAAACCAGCCACTAAGTTTCTGATAAAAATAACATCAACCAGTCTGAAACCATGCGATTTATTATTTTCAGGCTCTGTGAAGTTTTCTGTTTCTGCAAACAATCGAATTTTTTTCTCACTTGGAGATGTTATGATTTCCTCCGTATTATTTTGAATATTGTCATTGCTTGCTGTAGTATTTGCTGTTGTACTACTAGCAGACTGACTATTGCTATCTGATGTTGCAGTGGACAATCCAGTGTCATCCTCAGAATTACCCGATGTAAACGGCCGTTTATCAGCTTTGCGACGTCTTCCGGTGAATTTGTGACACGATCTGAACTTTTTTGACGGCATCTTGTTCGTTGATGATGAAAAATAAGGCCTAAAAGTGTTGGATTGTAAAGCTGTCTGCTAAATTCAAATCCTCAAGGCGGAGACAGGAAATGGCGCAGTACGCATGCGCGGCGTCGCTAGATACTGCGCTGATTGGCCAAGGTCCCTAATACATATTCATATGGACTGGACGATCCAATGAAAAGCTACTACGTAACTTTATAGTAAAATTCGTAGTAAATGTATGCCTTATTTGGGAGCTCATTCATGGCAAAGTACTCGGAATGTGATGACGTAGGTCACACGAACTGACAGATAGCAATCTCAGCTTTCATATGAGACCAAAATGGCGGATATTTACCAGCGATGATCGGGAGCTTTACCGCGATAAAATGGGCAGTTTTTGTGAGTTTTATTTCGGTTTCTGTTTGTTTTTGCCCTGTTTACTATCAAATAGAAGATGAAAGTATCTTATTTTACGCTAAAACAATGATGATAAATGAAAACAAAGACCAGTACCACGTAGAACAAGCCTCATTGTATCCAAATACGCAAAAAAATCACAAACGATAATTTTTCAGTTTTAGGCCCCCAAATCATAAATCCACCTACGAACGACCCCCTTAACTTTTGTCAGCTGTGCGATATTTCCAGTGGGTATAGTTTACTCAAAGAGGAACCCAATTCATTTTGAGGTCAAAGGTCAAGGTCACTGGTAAAAAAATCTGTAAATCACAGGAAGATATTTTTATCATTCAGAAAGTGATCGTATAACAGTATTTTCATTATTTTGGGATTACACTATCTTAGTATAGCACAGATTCTTGTGCAGAAAATTGATCGAGTCCCGAGCGGGATTTGGCTGTTGGCCAAGTGGTTTAGATCGCAAACATATAGTGCTGGCGATTAGGTGCCTTACTCTGGTGATCGCTGTTTCGAACCCGCTCGGGACATTACATATTGAAGATGACTGACCTTGAATTGTTTTATCAATGTCAAATTCTAGTATTGGTGATATCTTTTGAAGAATTACATGTAGAATCTCCAAATTCTTACTACATATGCAATTAATGATTGACTAGAAACAGTTCAATTTGAATGATCTTAACCTACTTTATCAAGATCAAATTCTAGTTACTGCAATATCTCCAGAGATCATCTTCAAATATGCAACTGGTGATTCTTATGATATTTTATGAAGGATTATAGCTCGACTCTCAAAATGTTCTCTCATGGTTCGGTTTCTGCAATCAAAGGTGTGCAAGGGCGTATATTGAAGTCTATAAGGCTCTTGTTAATATAGAGCCAGCCACACTACACATGAAATAGAAGGTATTCTGTAAAGACAAAATCTACTCTGTATTACCATGAATGTTTCCTCCCATTATAACCACATCTTTTAGTCTCCTGCCAAACAGAGGGTCGAGTTTTATGGCCATAGCAACATTTGTAAGAGGTCCTACTGCAACTAAAGTTATCTGTCCTGCAATGAGAATTTAATGAATCATGAATAATTGAGTTTGTTAATCTCTTTAATCAGTCTGTGTGACACTGATAAGAGGCATCATTAGTAGCAGGTGTTAGGAGAAACAGGTTGTACCATGTTCGCTCAAGTACGCCCAATAAACTAATGAGGATAATATTATCCAAATATCATGTAATCATTGAGAGTTTACATTTGATCTTCGTAACATAATTCCACAGGAGTTAATTGGTCATGTATTAAACTGTAAATTAAAACAAATCACACAATAATTTTTTAAAAAGTAAGGAGTCCAAGCCTAAAGAATACTAATGTAGTTGGTGCACTGAAAGTGCCCAGTGAACAGTTATAAGGTTGGAGAACAATCCAGGCATTTTGAAGGGACAGTAATAATGTTCTGCTCAGTTCCATGTAGTACCTGGATGTTGATTGGTCAGTTCGAGTAGCATATGTACGGCATGTTCTGATTGGAGAGGGCTCATATCTGGTGGTTCAGTGTCTGGTACATCACCCAGTCCATCTTTTCCATGGTGCACTCTATCCTGCTTAATCTCAGCATCTTCATCTATCAAAGGTGATGCTAGTCCTTTGTAAACTGGTATCTATCTGGTCAAAACCGTAATAAAGAGAAACAAACATGTTACAGTACAGTATATAATTAGAGCATTCAGTCAGATATAAAATTCTTGAGAAAATGCCTTTATAAGAACTTTATAAAATCCAGTGACAGATACATATTCGAGATGTTGCTCCAGTGTGAGAAACTATAAGTCTCTTCAGACGGAGACCTCAGTGAATAGGGACAAGCCTATCAATAATGTCTTGATGGTCTTAATTCTCTATGATACAATGACGTCACTGGGGGATTTTCCTCCCTCTGAAAAGCCTAATTTTAACACAGAAGTAAATGGAAAAAACTTCGAAAAAGGCTAATTCAGCTCTGATTTTAACACATAATTTGAGTGGATGTACTATCTTTTACTTCGCCAAGTTGTAGAAATTTTTTAGGAAAAACCTGTTAAGCCCCATTGAGGCCTAGGTTAAAAATCCCCCAGTTGTGCGGGTGGCGATCACGACACCGTAACTGATAGAACAGCTGATCCTTTGTTTAGAGCCGCTGTTACTTCCGTTGTGTCTAAGAGAATGCTTTCGAACATTCTGGTTACTACTGTTTTGAACCTCTAAATCTAGTATCCAGTCAAAATTTAATAGTTAGCATTGTGAGTCAGCCCTCACAACTAGCCATGACATCCGCCAATTGCGGAGGAAATACACGCCTTGCCAGTCACCTAAAAAAAGCAAAAACCACCAAGTTCCTTCCCATAGTGCAATGCGAACCCTGAGTGAACTTCTGCTTCACGCATGCTGTAAATATAGGTACGGACTGAAAATTGCTGGAAAAAGTTATTTCAAAGGATTTTTTTTACATGATTCGGACTTCTTTAACTCTAGAAAGGTTCAGTGATATTTCAGGTCCCTGTCAGCTTCTGACACTGTCTATAAACAAACTTATGATGGTGATTTTCCCCCCGAGGCTCATGTTGAAGGCATTGCTGTATCCGAAGAGGGGCGATAACTCTTCCTTTTTGCCACTCAGACGACTGGCAAGTTGTGTATTGCTGCGGCAAAACTGTTTACCTCAGCAATATTTAAAATGGTGTTAAATGTGGATCATTTTGATGCAAGATTTTGTCCAGAGCAGATTTCCATATTAAACTGTGAGCTAGGGCTGGTAGGTTAATACATGGGTAATGTATTAAAGTACAGCCTCCATATATGCCTCAATATAGCACTGATTCTGATACAAGGCAAGTAGTATAGAATCCCCCAAATTAACAAATACATTTATTTCAACTCTTTTATATGGTTTATCACTGTAGATCTATAACAGTCCCACAATAACAGCGTCATAGAGCGGTTAGACTGCATGAGGAAATACCTACATCTGATCGAGAGCAGACTTTGAGCACTCGTACAGTATTACGGCAGACTTGGTCCACATCAATATTACCATTTACACAAGTAATGGCTAACACGTCCACGCTGGCTTGTGATAGGGCCATCATTATAGACTGAGCATCATCGTGCCCAGTGTCCACATCAATGATTATCTTCCGTCTGTCCTGTGGCCTGGAAGGCTCTCCTGCCATTTTGTCCCAAATTATCGTACTTCTGGAGGTTGTTGCACAGTGTCTTCGCTGGAAATTCTGTGATAGGAGTAAATGTAATTAGACATAAGAGTAGTTATCAATCGCTCTGTGAAAGTTCATACGAGTGTTTCACTAAACCTCATGCAAACCCTTACCGCTTTGAGGTGTACTTGAGGTGTAGTTGAGGTGTACCTGGGAGGTGTACCCTCAAATATTATGAGGTGTATTTGAGGAGTAGATGAGGTGTAGTTGAGGAGTATTTGAGGTGTACTTGAGTATCGAAATATGCAAATTAGTACCTCAAGTACACCTCAGGTACACCTCAGTGAGGTGTACCCCTCAAGTAAGGTGTACTTGAGGTATATCCAATTTTGAAAATTTATTCGTACCTCCTTTAAAAATATATATTTGTATTCTCATTTTTCAGTGAAAACCTCTCAGTTGATTGATCCCGGCCATCCTCCTCCTACAATAAATGTTCTGCAGCATTTTCACTACAAAGCCTATAGCTAACATATGAGCAGCCGAACTTGAAATTAGGGGAAGATGACCGTTTATGTCGGAAAAGGGTAGCCTCACGCTTCTAAAGAGCTTTACAATGGGTCACAAGTACTCCTATTGCCACACAGAGGATTCCAATGCAAAAGCATACAAGGGACCAATGTATTTGGGAAGTGACAGTTAAAGATGTAATCAGCCTCAAATCTGAGCTGAAATCGATGTCTCTCAAACTCAGCGAAAGTGACATATGTTACAACAGGTACAAAATGAAACACATCTGACCACAAAAAACTAAACTTGTTTCTACCATTCACGAGAAAATAGGAGGAGTTGATCTTTAAAAATAAATAGCATGGCATGCCGTTTATTTTTCCATGGCCGTGTCAACAAGCGTATACACGTATGGTGCATTCTACCAACGTATGCTGTGCGACATCACCGAACCGTAGGCACGAGCCATGACGCTATCCCATGGCTGCAGCTGTGCAGCATTCAAATTCGTGAGCGTCGCTACGTCACTCATACGTCACGCAGTGACGTCATTTCCCTCTCCGCGTACAACACACACTCAATGGCGAGACAGAAAAGCCGTCGAAGCGGGCAGAGTTACAAATTTCTCTGACAAGATATTCTTGCATTCGTTGTATATGACGATCCCACTGTCATCAAATATAATACATATGATGCCATGGTAATCTTCCCTGCTGAAAAAACGCACAGGGGAGAGTTTACAAAATCCATCCATTTTGAGGCTGATTACATCTTTAACATATCCATTTTGGAAATATATTTGGAAGGTTGACAACATATCCACAGGTGCCAAAGTTTGCATGAGATGAACATTAGTTTCTCTGTAAATTATACAACAGTGCCCATTAACTGATTGCTATGATAATTTGAAGCGAAGAATGTTACAGCAGGGTTTAGTTTGATGTATTAATGTCCTGGTGTCAAAATAATAATAAAAATTGAGTTTACATAACATTTTTCATGTGGTTTAGAGGTCCAGGAGGTGTACTTGAGGTGTACGTAGGTAATTTAAAGCTGAGGTATTTGTGTTTTTGACAAAGTAAAGGAGGTGTACTTGAGGTGTAGGTAATTTAAAGTGACATTCAGGCCAGAATGATGATCCAGCATAGACATGTAGAGAGAAAATTAAATTTAATGCCATGTTCAGCAATATTTCGTCTATTTAGCGAGTATGAATTCAAGATTGTGCTGGCAATTGATTACAATTATATTAAGGGGATGCTATATTATGCTCAATTTCAAGACAAACCTTTCCACCAAGTTCACCAGATATCTTAGGTGTAGGTGGATAACTGTATCTTATGTTCATGCCAAGCTTCTTACGGTGGAGTTTAGGAAAATATTGTAATGACTGTGAGTCATATTTCCTAGCTTCCTGGTGAATGTGTTGCAGTGTTGAAAATTGGACCCTACATGACGGAATATCTTCGGTACAACCCTGCTCGTTTTTGGAATCTTACGGACATAATTGTGACACTATAAGGAAACTACAGACTTACCTTGATTTTACATCATCGAATCCAGTAATATGTGGACTGTAGAGCTGTTGGAGTTATCGTTAATCATAGTAATTGGAGTGTTTTCAACAAGTATGCTCTTGTCTCTCATAGTATCCGCCATCGCAACTTGCAGCCTGGCATGTTTTTGCGTGATTAGGTTTTTCCAGGAAATGTATTTAATGTTGTTGTTTTAGAAGTGGATTATTGTATTCACCCTCTTCATTCCAGGATAACAGTACTTTACATTGTGTTTTATTGACATTATTTGTGATGTTTGACCCGTAATTCTGACAATTATGTGTTGACTATTTGCGCGGACTACAGTATCTGCTACCGTGTTCCTACGCCTAATTTCGTCTGCTTGAGAGATCTACCAGTTGGTGAATTTAATTCTGTAACAAATTTATTCCTGAACAGTAAATATTTCCCTTTGAAGACAATGTTCTTTGATTATTCTAATGTCCGGGAAAATTATGATTCCAGGCTGTTGGCTAATAGTTCATGATATTTTAATGACCAAAACAATCACTTCGGCCAGTCGGACCTGATCGCCTAAATATGAAACATGGGAGTTTCGCCGACCAACTAGAATAGAAGCTTGTGCTCCACCTTAAATCATCGTCTTTCACCCAAAACATTGATATTATTTGAATCTTGAGTAAAGATTATTACGGAGCACAAATAGAGCACAAGCTGGTTCAGTAATTAATATTTAGTATTTTATTATTATAGTACGACCGTTAGTTTGCCATGTTCGCCATGTTGTAAATCTAGTACCAAATCTCTGTGGTTGGGTCACGTGACAACCCGGGTAAAAGTCTATAAATTGGGGCGAGGAACGAGCAATGGCAATCGACTGCTCGTCACCGGTGGGTGCACATCAATAGATCAGCGCAGTGGTGGCCTGATAGGGTATAATAAAGGTACCCATATTGTGTAGTGCCATATGGGCATGCAATGCAATACAGTATATTTGGATATGGTGTAGGGCATATAGTACATGCTGAAGCTACCGGGTGTGGGTTCGTAGTATATAAGGAGCAGATCACTACCAAAGAGGGCTCACTCCATGAATGAAGCCTTTTAATATACCCAGTTGTGTCAGTATGCTGTCAAGTGGATTTACATGTAAAGCTACCCGATCTGGATTAGTAGTATATAGAGAGTAAATCACTGGAGCTAACCCCATGTACGAGAATGTTAAAGATATGCAGTTGTGTTGATTCCTGAAGAATAAATTTACAAGTTTGAGCTGAGTTATGTCTTTGTGTCCTTCTATCCTATAACTGCTACTGGAACAGTCACTGTGTTGTTTTCTTTGCGCCCTGGATTAGTACCGGAATGCCATATCATACTCTGTCTGCGAAACCCAACCCTGCATGGGTTATGATCTTGTAATATTATAGGCCATACAGCAATAAACAATTTTCATAATATATACTACTCCAAACTCGGCCTGGGGTCAGTATTTATTACACTGGTGTCAGAAGTGGGATGCCTAATTAATTGGCATCCAGTGAAACGTTCCTGTCCTGGATAATAACTATTAGTTTATTGGTTCTTGAGAATCTATCCTGAAATAAAGATGGCTGAATGTCCAGATCCAGAAGTGACATTCAGGGATGATAGTTGTCCCGTTAACGAGCATGGGCAAGGTGATTTGCAACCTGGAGATATTATTGATGAAGAGGGGGAAAGCAATCATAGCGCAGAGTGTGAGGAGCTGGGGCGACGAGGCACACATGGAGTGAAATCTGGCTTGTCTCATCGGGCCAATTTGAAGATTAAGCCAGAATCATATGATGGCACCGCAGATTGGGAGGAGTACTTTTCTCACTTTCAAGATTGTGCGGAGTTGGAATCCTGGACGGATGATGAGAAGGCATTGGCCCTATCTGCCAGTTTACGGGGAATGGCCAGGACCTTTTACATGGGGCTTACATTGGCAGAAAAACGGAATTTCACGATCTTAGCTAGGAACCTAGAGCAAAGATTTGGCTGCTCTAGGCAACAAACACGCTGGCTATCTAAGCTGGAGGGTAGGTATAGACAGCCAAATGAATCAGTAGCAGCATTTGGTGATGACCTCAGGCAGATGGCCCAGAAGGCATATCCCACCCTTGGGGCTCAGGCCCAAGAGGCGCTAGCACTCAACCAGCTCTACAAGTCCATTACCCTGGAAATGAAATGTCGCTGTATAGACAAAGAGTGCAAAACCGTCATAAAGGCTGCAGAGGTGATCGAGCAATTCGAGGCTATTCTAGAAGGAAGGGACAAAAGGAAGGTGGTAGTCCGGGCAGTTAACGGCAATGAACAGAATGCTGGCACTCAGAGGGGAGACGTGTTAGCTTTGGGCAACATGGATGCCACATTGAAGCAAATTTTGGAGCGTCTAGAGAAGCTAGAGGGCAGAGGGAATCGCAACTGGAGAGGGCAGAGACAGAGTAATCAGCAGAGTAACGTTCAGCGAGGTGTCTGCTATTCTTGTGGTTCCCATTCTCACTATGCCCGGAGTTGCCCCCTGAATCAGCGAAGTGATTCTGTGGGACAAGCGTTTCCCAACCAGCAGGGAAACGAGACCCCGTCTACTCTGTAGGCCGGGAGATGACGGATAGTGAGAGGCCTGAGTATAGTTTGTTGAAAAACTCTGATGAGCATTTAACAGGTGATGAAAACTCTGTACATTTGGAAGGAGGAACAATACGAGCTGGTCATGTACCAAGAAAAATTAACAAATGGGAAATTACAATCTGGAGATAAAGCACCGGGCTGGGAGAAGCCATGCTAATGCTGATGCATTGTCAAGACGACCCTGTAACACATGTGCCAGGCTGGAGCAAGCCAGTACTGAGGCCAAGGATGCATGTGATGAACCTTGCAGCACCCAGGATGAACAGGAATTTGTACGAGTCACTACTAGGAAGCAGTCCACCATGCAAGGACTAAAAGAACACCAACTGCTGCTAGGATCATGGGACCCTGCCACAATTAGGAGGCTCCAAATGGATGATCAAAATGTGAGACCAATCATGGCTGCACTGGGAAAGGGTGAAGGTAGACCAAAATGGCCCACCATATCACTCCATTCTGAAGACGATATGGCGTTCATGGGATCGTTTAGAACTGCACAGTGGAATGATGTACAGAAAATTCATAACCCATCAAAGCACCACAACCTACCAGCTGGTTGTCCCTAGTGTATGCCAGCAGGAGGTCATCAGACTGCACCATGACATCCCTCCTGCAGGGAATCTAGGGTCCCAGAAGACACTGTCTAAAATCACACAGGCTTTCTACTGGCCTGGGATGAAAAGAGATGTCCAGAAGTACTGTCTGCAATGTGACAAGTGTGTAGCAAGGAAGATGCCTACATCACAGACACATGCCCCTCTTGGACAATACTTGATGGGAGAGCCTATGGAGAGACTACAAATGGACATTCTCGGTCCACTTCCTCTGACTAACAAAGGCAACAAGTTTCTGCTCGTCATAACTGACTGCTTCACTAAATGGACCGAGGCAATACCACTCCCAGACCAAGAAGCACTGACTGTTGCAAATGCACTCCTCACAGAGTTCATCTGTAGGTTTGGGACGCCACTGCAGATCCATACCGACCAAGGCACAAACTTTGAGTCTAACCTCTTGGCATCAGTCTGCACACTTTTGCAAATTGACAAGGCACGAACTTCTAGTATGAGACCACAATCCAATGGTGTAGCAGAGAGGTTCAACAGAACGCTGGCCACCATGTTAACGATGTTGCGAGAAGCAGCGACGTGAATGGGACAAGTATCTACCACAAGCGATAATGGCATACAGGGCCTTAATTCACGCCAGCACAAATGCTTCTCCCAACATGATGACTTTGGGCAGGGAGGTGGTTCTGCCATTGCAGGCTTACACAAGCCAGCCGCTTGGCTATGACAGTCCTATTGGTGCTGATGCCTACATTCTGCAGTTACAGGACACTTTGCAGATGGCACACACAGTGGCTCAGAAGGTACTGAAGCAGAAAGCGGAGTACCAAAAAAAGACATTATGACCTGAAGGCAGTGAAACGTCCGTTGAAGCCAGGGCACGCAGTTTGGCTGTACAATCCCATACGTAAAGTTGGAGTCTGCCACAAGCTGACTTCCAAGTGAAAGGGGCCTTATGTTGTAACAAAGCGTCTTGACGACCTGAATTACCTAGTGAAGCGGTCTCTGCGACAGCCAGCCAAAGTTTACCACATTGACAGACTGATGTTGTACAAGGGCCGAAATCCACCCACATGGCTGACGACAGAAATTAGGCGTCATTGAACTGGAAAAACTGATGAATAAAATGACCCACTCAAATCAAGTGAGTCGTTGTTACGTTTCATCTTGATTTTTGCTACATGCAACTACATTGATATTTTATTGCAGATGAGGTCCAAGGAATACACGGCTGTGCCCGAAGTAGCTGGCTGGGGGCCAGCATGAAGTCTCTAGAGCATTTACAGGTCTAGGGAGGGACTGATCACCCCTCTGGCCTAGTCTGTAGGGTACTGCAGGTTATGGGTAGCCTGCATGGAGTGAGCCTAAGTGTAAATTATGGACGAAGTCTAGGTTCTCATATAGCTGCATGTAGCCAAAGGGATGGACAAACATGGAAAACATGCCAGACACACCCCTGATGCAAATCTTTCTGCCGACGAGTCAGATGTTCTGCTACAGAAGTTTAGGCTGTACAATTATAAGAAGGTGCAATGGTTGGCACGTGGTCCGAGACGAGTTCGGCAACGTGATGAAGAGCTGCGGTCTGTGCTGGAGGGTGCGTCACACAACAGGGACCACTCCACTGACGGTCTATGCAGAATCTAGGATTCGAACAACATCGGTCTACGTCTAGATGCATAGCTGTCCCCTGTTCGTTTGAAAATCCTCTTCATGTCTGTCTGGTGGTTGCCTGTGGATTATCGTGGCACTTCTCTGTAAATAGAGAATAACATACCTACATTGGATTAACTGGATTTGTGATTATACCATGAATGTTAGGATTACGCGTTTTCACTTACCTTGGATATATTTGTTATTTGTGCCATAGTAGGATACCTACTGGATTTTCCCAACTTGTGTGCAAGTTCAATTGTGAGGATATTGCCAGATCCGTAAGTATATCTGGATAATTACCATTGTGTGGATGTACACATCGCGTCGCGTGTGTTACTCATGGATCATCGCTTGTGATTTCTTAAAAGGATTATCTTAGTATCATCAAATATATTCATGCTGTTTTCCAAAGATGGATTAGTGCATCAGCTTACCTCCTACAGTTATGGATGACTACTCGTCGGATTTACCTGTCGCATTCTCATTATGGAATACATTGCGTGACATCAGACATTACCGTCTGTTGCGAGAATTCGGGAGAATTCTCAGACTGAGGTGGGGAAAGTGTAATGACTGTGAGTCATATTTCCTAGCTTCCTGGTGAATGTGTTGCAGTGTTGAAAATTGGACCCTACATGACGGAATATCTTCGGTACAACCCTGCTCGTTTTTGGAATCTTACTGACATAATTGTGACACTATAAGGAAACTACAGACTTACCTTGATTTTACATCATCGAATCCAGTAATATGTGGACTGTAGAGTTGTTGGAGTTATCGTTAATCATAGTAATTGGAGTGTTTTCAACAAGTATGCTCTTGTCTCTCATAGTATCCGCCATCGCAACTTGCAGCCTGGCATGTTTTTGCGTGATTAGGTTTTTCCAGGCAATGTATATAATGTTGTTTTAGAAGTGGATTATTGTATTCACTCTCTTCATTCCAGGATAACAGTACTTTACATTGTGTTTTATTGACATTATTTGTGATGTTTGACCCGTAATTCTGACAATTATGTGCGGACTATTTGCGCGGACTACAGTATCTGCTACCGTGTTCCTACGCCTAATTTCGTCAGCTTGAGAGATCTACCAGTTGGTGAATTTAATTCTGTAACAAATTTATTCCTGAACAGTAAGTATTTCCCTTTGAAGACAATGTTCTTTGATTATTCTAATGTCCGGGAAAATTATGATTCCAGGCTGTTGGCTAATAGTTCATGATATTTTAATGATCAAAACAATCACTTCGGCCAGTCGGACCTGATCGCCATTATGAAACATGGGAGTTTCGCCGACCAACTAGAATAGAAGCTTGTGCTCCACCTTAAATCATCGTCTTTCACCCAAAACATTGATATTATTTGAATCTTGAGTAAAGATTATTACGGAACACAAATAGAGCACAAGCTGGTTCAGTAATTAATATTTAGTATTTTATTATTATAGTACGACCGTTAGTTTGCCATGTTCGCCATGTTGTAAATCTAGGTCAGTCTGCAAGCCGGGTAAAAGTTGTTGTGCTTTTTGTTATCTTAAATGAAACATTTATATCTGTTGGTGTTGATCGATTCAGTAGATCAAAATATTAAGAAGCCCAACTTCAGCACAAGACGGAAATGTATATTTATGTGAATTTTGGGGATTTTTATGATTGAAAGTAGTACCAAATCTCTGTGGTTGGGTCACGTGACAACCCGGGTAAAAGTCTATAAATTGGGGCGAGGAACGAGCAATGGCAATCGACTGCTCGTCACCGGTGGGTGCACATCAATAGATCAGCGCAGTGGTGGCCTGATAGGGTATAATAAAGGTACCCATATTGTGTAGTGCCATATGGGCATGCAATGCAATACAGTATATTTGGATATGGTGTAGGGCATATGGTACATGCTGAAGCTACCGGGTGTGGGTTAGTAGTATATAAGGAGCAGATCACTACCAAAGAGGGCTCACTCCATGAATGAAGCCTTTTAATATACCCAGTTGTGTCAGTATGCTG
>JAVTVY010012420.1:0-58883 GCA_036873755.1 Hanleya hanleyi
AGTGTGATTAGCACTATAGTCTGTATTTTAGAAATAGATCTACTGCAATCTTTTTTTTATATTTTAGTTAGTTGTTGATGGTAATTGGCCATTTGACATCACTCTTGCTACCCAACACCACTCCGACTCCAAATGCATCGCCCTAAATGAATAAAAAATTGATATTTTCAACGATTTCCTGATTAATGGTCTATGCTCGAAATATTGCGGTCAGTGTTTGTTAAAAAGTTCATGAACTAATTAAGGAAAGTCGGGAAGAGTAAAAGAAGAATCTGAATTCCATAGGGCTGGGCCAACTATATCATAGCCCAATAATAAAAGAACACTAACGAATTTCTTACTTGAGAGATGTCGCCAACATCATGTTGGTATCACTGACCACTATTCTTTGACCTCAATGAAATTCCAAGACTTCTTGTAGAGTATAATGCATTTAATGTATCAAACCAGACTCATTTGGAAACCATGGTGATATTTTAAACAATAGGTTAAGCGTAACGTCAAGAATGTTGCGCCTGACGCGCAGTCATTTTTAGGTAGGGCGGATGCCAGATTGCAGCAGCACGCTCAACTACTTTTGACATTTAGTAACCACCAGGTCCAGTCTAGGCTGTGGCCCTCCATCCATAATTCAACCCCTCTCCCCTAATCAGGGAGTGTTATAATTTGGTAGCCTCTCTCGTATGTACATGTTGTAGTATCTCAGTTCAGGACCGTCCCCCCCCCCCCACCCGCTCTCTCCACCTCTGGCACAAGAGTAATGTCTGAAAAATATAAGGCGACCACGCTAGCTTATCAATGATTTCCCTCAGATCTGGAGAAGATGGATATACATGAATGCCATGCATGAAAGATTGTCATATGAAGAATTCTTCGATACTGATAGGGGAACTCTTCGTGTGCAACGACGTTAATCAGACTGTCGGATATGCTCCGTATCAATTTTTCAGGAGCTAATTATTTTCCACCACATAAGTGAGTTGCCCATGTATATTTTGAGGAAACTTTTGCGGAAATACCAGTCACACTAATTCGAGAGAAAAAAACACACTAAAATATATTTGACAAATATCCAGACGCACAGAAAGCACTAACCGTAGCAGAACGTGTAATTTAAACGGAAAGCTGTATCACACTGTAATAGCTCATCTTAACACTTGTAAATTTGAACCGTCAATGAGATGATAATACCACTGGCAATAATATCATGGTTATCTTAAAAGGTAAAAACATTTATACATTTTTCATCAAAGATCACGTGATAATATTTTCCGTGCTCGATAGAAACTGACCTGACATATTCCGTTACCAATATTTATAATTTATAACAGTCCAGGTGTGCTGGGACTTGCTTCTGAGTCCCAGGTCCTAGCACGCCGGTTGAAACATGACTTCCTTTGAACGCAAGATACGCCCTTAAACATACACGGTCGACAACAACATGGCTAAACCCTGAAATCAAGAAAGGGGACAGCCTAGCAGATAATTTGGTTATGTGCAATAAAGGAAAGGAGATGATCGTCAGATCAGCTGATCAATGATGTCATGGTAATATGATTTATTTATTACAAAACAAATGTATCAAGAAATCATACAGCAGGTTATGATAAATGGTTTCAGGAAAATCAGGCTCCATGATCCTTATGGTGAAGAAATCATACACCAGTTTATGTTGATTCAAGAATCGTATGTTGCATTAACGAACAAGACAATCAGATGGAATTTTTTTCAACAATCAATGGGCATAACTGAGGAAAAAACATTGAATTCGGTCGAAAAGATAACGCGCACATCGTCAAATTGCGTCGATACGGTGTGGCGAACTTCAAAAGACTCCAGCAAAAACTCTGAGAAATTGTGTTCACAAGAGGAGGCGGCAGATGGAAGGTTTATTTTTATGATCAAGGGACATAACTCAGAAGAAAACGTCCTATCGGATTGAAATTACAAGCGTCTAGTCCGTCATTCATAATCCAGCCGTCGTCCATTAGAGAATATCCGCGTCCATAATCCAAAGACCTATTCCATTTTCCACATAACAGTATTAGCACCAAATTCAAAAGGACAATCATAGTATACATAAATCTAGGCTTGTTTCCTGCAAGAGAGAAGCGGTCAACAGTTTTCAATGATGCCGGCAAGACATCATGATGTTCCAAAAATATCAAATCCGTATCGCTGATCAGTATTCTTAATCCATAATATTCGTTATAGAGTCGTCATCTAAAAAAGATGTATCTCAGTCACGCTTTGATTGTGACTGTTCATATGAGTACCATGAGGATCTTGAAGTACATGGGTTCATACGGCCCCTAGCCCCGGGTTAAGCGGAATTAGACACAAGTTACGAAACGTAGCGCCATAGATCTTGCACGCTACGTTCGTATTTTGCTATCAGCATGCGATATGTATCGCCAAATTTGAGAAACTTTGAGTGGAGGCGCTTGGTGGAATAGCCCTGTTTTATAAGTTTCTGCAACAATGTTTTGTGACGTTGATTAAAATCATCACATTTAACACAGGATCTAGCAAATGCTACTAAGCGAGATATGTATACGCCATATGCAGGTCCCACTGGAATATTACTATCCAGAAAGGGATAGTTTACGATGTCGAAATTGTAATCATCTCTTTTGTCATAAAGTCGACGAGAGAGAATGCCCGCTTCATTTTTATAGAGATAGAGATCTAAATAAGATGTGCCTGTAGGGCTATCTGTAGTTTCCTTCAAATCCAGTGAAGGTGGATATATATCCTTCACTGCGTCATTTATATAGCGATTATCCACAGCGAGAAGATCGTCTATATAGCGTTTGGTGAATGAGAAGGAACGGGCTTTGAATGGATCGGTTTTTGAAAGCGCCTGCATATAGTCATATTCATAAGAGAACAGATACAGGTCGGCCAACAGGGGTGCACAATTAGTACCCATTGGAATACCTATATGCTGCTGATATATTGTGTTGCCAAATTTCACATAGATATTTTTAATGAAAATTCAAGCAACTCTATAAACAAAGAAACATCCCATGAATGATATCTCCTGTATGTAGTCGAGCTAAAGAATGCTTTATGGCTTCCGACATTAATATATCTACGATCAGTTTTCTTGAACACAGATACTATTAATGAACTTAGACGGTCAATAAGATCCTGATGAGGGATTGTAGTATAGAGAGTCGAGAAATCCCATGTGGATACATGTCTGTACGGTATGTGACCTTTAGCATCAAGTTCTTCCGTAAGACATTTTGAGTTTTTCAATATCCACATACATTCAACGCCAGAGTTCTTAGAAATAGTGGCGCAATACCTTTCCCAAAATGCTTTTACCTCCTGAAGGGCCCTCGCCAATAGGGTTGAAAGAAGCTTGGTGGTGCAGCTTCTAGAACCAGCTATGAATCTAGCTTTGTATGGCACACAAGCCCATCTTCACCTTGTAACGATAATGTGTGGCATATTTGGAAAGAATCCAACATAACCTCTTTGACAAGTTGCGTTCACTCGAAGGATAGCTGATAGAAGTGGTCTTTCGACGTTCAAGGGACATAACTCCGGAGAAAACATCGGGTTGGGTCGAACAGTTCACATGCACATCTTCACATGACGACGATACTGTGGCAAATTTGAAAAAATCCAGGAAAACCTCTTAGCCTTGTTGTGCTCACAAGAAAAGGTAGCTGATGGAAGTAGTTTTTTCGACAACCAGAGTCATAACTCAGAAGTTAACGTTGAATCGGGTCGAAACGGCCACATGGTGACAATAATATGTAGCAAATACGGAAAGAATGTAGCCTCCTTGGCGAATTGCGTTCACAAGAAAAGGTAGCTGATGGAAGTAGTATTTTCGATATTCATGGAACATAACTCTGGAGAAAACATTGGATCGGGTCAGAAAGCTCACATCTACATTCTCACATGGTGATGATTATGTGTAGCAATTTCAAAAGAATCCAGCAAAAACTCGTTGCTGTGTTGCGATCACAAGAATAGGTAGCTGATGGAAGTAGTTTTTCGGCGTTTTCCGATCGGATCGAAAAGGTCACATGCGCATCCCCAAATGGTGACGATAATGTGTGGCCCATTTGGAAAGAATCCAGCGAAACCTCTTTGTTGTACTGAGTTCCAAGAAAAGTTAACGGACAGACGGAGGGACGGACGGACGACTCCATCCCATAATACGCCTCGTAAAAATTTGAAGGGCGTATAATAAAAACAGTTATTGCAAAACTAAAGAAAGGATCACACTGTATAGATGGCATCCGCATGTCATTTCTCAAGCCTAGCTGTCTCAAACATTATAACCAGTCCCCGGTCACATCTTGTCAACTTATCATTTGCACTAGAAACAATGTCGAACATCCTGAAGCTTGCCAAAGTCAAATCTGGAGACAAAAATCCAGCCAGTAATTATAGACCCATATCTATTATTTCCTGTCTGAGTACAGTCTTTGAGAAATTAGTTTTCATTAGAATCATATTGTTTGGAAGCATATGGAATTATCTCTCCCGGGAAATTTTGGTTTCCGGGCCAATCATTCCACCTATGATGCAGTGTCATCTCTATACGACAAATTAATTAATGCTGAAGATAACAAACAGTTACCGTCGCCATGTTTCTTGATTTATCTATTTATGGACTTCGGTAATGGCTGGTCAGGGATCGATTCTTGGTTCCATTTTTCTCCATATTCACAGTTATAATTGATATAACGCATCTAACTACCTAGATATTATCCTTTTGCCGACGATAGTAGCACAGTTTTATCCGACACTAATAACGTACATTCAATTAAAACAATGTCAAACGAAGGTATTATTAGTTATTTATTACATTTTTCAACTCTCCTGCGAGTTTCACCTGACTTTCTTTGCCACATTAAGCATGTTCAGCTAGTTACAGCGCGTCTCTATACGCACTTTTGTAACAATAGAAGGTTCTCCACAGAAGCATTAGTTTTTAGACAAATAAGCAATAGTAGAGCTTATTTCTTATTCACCGCTTCTGTGTATAAATTAACCTTTCCGTGAGTTTTACTTAACTTTTCAATCACAACTACATTCCTGTGGTTGAGCTTAGACCATATATTCACTTGTTAATTTGGGATAACAAAAGTCCATCCCTGGGGTATCATTCCCGCCGCATATGCGTCTAATTACCCTTTCTTATATTCTGTATATCTGTTTCCCTTTTGCTGTATGTTTGGTGAATAAACTTTCATTCATTCATGCATTCATTCATTCATTCATAATCACCATAAGGTAATTGAGTTACAAAAATACTGGACAAAGATACTAGCTCTGAACATAAAGAAATGTTGCAGGCTTTCTGGAACTGGATACAAAATGCAGTGAGATGATATTTGTCAGATATTTATAGACACTTCGTCACAAAGCTTTCATAGAAATGCCCTGCATTTTCATGAGAGAAACTATTCTTTTAGATTTGGGAGATTGTGAAGTATGCATGTAATACCGCTTGAATATGAATGCCAGAACATTTTGCGCCTGTTAATGATTAAATTGGGAGTGAATACACACATGTCCTGATTTTGTTTTTTGTCCATGTGGATTTAACATCAAGAAACACACATTCATTCTCTCACTCTGTCTGCATTTGACAAAAGCAATATGTTGTGAATGTTTCTCGCGAACAGCTTACTGCATTATATTAATATACATGTAACAATAACATGGTTTTTGCGGGCGTTATACTTTTCTATTGGCCAAACATTAATAATTAGCAGCCCAACATAGTCATGTTATTACTATTATTACAAGTTTCAAAACAAGCTCCAAAAAAACCCACGAGGATACCATCCTATATGATACCAACCAGAATTGAAATTCACATGTCGAAATGAACTGTTATCAGTGTGAAAGGACACCAAGCGACATAAAACTGATTTTGTTTGGAAACGCGTGAACATGGTCTCAAACGCAAAATGTGCCAGTTGTGCTTCAGCTGAAAGTTATGGTACAAAAATTAAAGGTAGCATTTGTCATAATGTTCTGTACAGCATTTTGTGTGCGAGACTCTGAAGAGATACTGGTTCTCTGAAGAGATACTAGCAACGTTGAATATGGTGCCTGTTGATGAAGTGGACCCAGGAATGGAAATGGTGCCATCTGCAGCCATATGTAAATCCACTACTGGCATCTTTGCCTCCTCGGGCGGCTTGGGTCATTGAATCATCGCACTCGAGTTTGGTTCAGGGTGTTCTGACTGTGGCTGATGCCCAGTTTCATCCTGTTGAACAGATCAAATAAAAAAGGTTGGGGATGTATAATGGCATCGCATCCAGCAATCCAACTAATCGAGGAAACGAAAAATCAGTACTGGTATTTGAAAATAAAACTCAGGAGAAAGTATGTTTCAGGTGTTACATTTTTACGATCAGAAAATATTATAATCAAATTTGAACACCATCATTAAAACTGTGAATTGCACTGCATTATTTGAGGAGGGGTTTGAGCTATGTAGTTGGATATTTTGCATTTTGGATACTCACTAATGGGTCTGACATCGGGATAGAACCATCCTTACCATTCGATGGACATCGTCCGTTGGTTGGATGAAATACTGTGATTCTCGCCCAATGCTCCCCACCTCCTCCACCCAAATACATACCTGCATGTTAAAAATCCAAGGTCAAAGATTAAGTCCTCCTCTGACGAGCTTATTGATGTACCACTACAGTACTTGTAACCGGCCGTGATGTCTTGTGATTGAATATTATATGTAAAATATCAGGGATTGTACTTGTAAAGTATGTAGCATGCCTACGATGGCAATACTATAGTTTACTCAACAGTTAAGTCTGAGAATAATACCCCCTCAGTGTATTCAGCAAGAAATGGAGAATATATGTGCGCAATATATTATATAAAACAGGGGGCGCACTTCATATCTCCGCCATGTTAAATTTTAATGCGTCACTCAGGCAGTGCAAGTAACTCGTGCACATCGATCTGGTCAACACAGTGACTTAACTGCTCAAATGCCAAAACTAGATCTCTTACACACATGTCGAACATTTTCGCATACTGGAAATGAGGTTATTGTAGTATTTAACTTGATAAAACTCAACCAGTTTGTGCCGAAAAATCTTATAAAAAGTAGTGCTATTAATGAATTGCTTATGGTTCTTTTAGTTGTGGATTATTTAC
Organism: Hanleya hanleyi; assembly: GCA_036873755.1. Classification (NCBI taxonomy): domain Eukaryota; kingdom Metazoa; phylum Mollusca; class Polyplacophora; order Lepidopleurida; family Hanleyidae; genus Hanleya; species Hanleya hanleyi. The sequence continues at coordinate 7,171 of JAVTVY010012420.1, forward strand.
TGCAACACACAAATTATATCAGAAAATTGTATACTATAAATAAAGTTCACAAACCTAACTAGGGATAGGACCACTGAGGGCTGCAGCGAGGATTCGAGAACAATCTCCGTTCTGACCGCTCAATATATCTTCAATGTAGTGCCCCAGACTGGAAGTATTCTTGTACTTGGTGATTGAAATTATACTCTGAGTCGATACATCGGCCTGGTATAAAGTTGCCATGGTTGAAGCTCGTACACTGTGACATTCGTACACATTTGACAGCCCAGCTTTGAGAGATATCCGCGACATCATTTTGCTCAGTGTGTTATTTTTTGGAATTTGTGTATTCGCATACCAGTTCCCATCGTATTTGTACGCGCGGAGTGGGGTGTGAAACAGCCTGACATTATCCGGACGTAGTTTTGTTAAATAAAACTTGAAAATTCTCACACCTGGTCCATACATACGCTGATCAGGATAATCTATTTCTTTTTGTTTGTGGCCACCCTGTTGATATTTATTGACCTCTGTTGTTTTTGTGCAAACGTAGTCGTGACCTTCGGTTACCTGTTCAAGGAAGAATGTGTCTACATTGTACATTCATTTTCGTCCACCTTTCCATCCCTCTTCGACCGAAAAAGAAGCACCTGAAAAACCAGAATGTCTCTACCAGGATGTCAGGGTCGGAATTCTGCCTGCTGAATTTAGGGATATCCTGCAGAGAACGTCCCGCGGAAACTGGTAATAATGATGAAGATTATACAGGCTTCCTGAGTTATCAGGTTTGAGGTGAGTCGAGTTTTCTGGTGGTATTCGTAAAAAAACTCCAAATGCTATAGTCTTCAGGAAAATGCTACGCTAGCCAACATTATCATGATTAGCGTCCAGAAACAGTGCCATCAAACATCTATATACGTAACACATAGTGTGTCGTTAGCATTGGTGTCAATGAGTTCTCCTAGTGGATATATTGGACGTTTGAACAAGGATACAAAGGCAATGTATCAACCGTCAGATTCATGGATTGCAGTGCTACATGTACATATGGACTTTGACGCGGAATTTGCTTTATGGACGACGAGTGAATATTCAAAATCGGAGCCGACGATTGCTATTGGTGATGGTTTTGGCGAAGATTTGCAAAAAACCTGATGACAGATACACTTTTGCCCCGTGGGGCTTCCGGGCCTAGAACTGGGGTGTTGTTTTGCACACCCCGGGTCATGGAAAGAATTAAGGGCCTCAGCTCCTCAGACAGCTTGTCGTAAGAGGCGACGGGTGTCGAAAAACTAGGGCCCAAGCGTCGTGATATGAATGAAACACTGTAGAAAGCGACGTTAATCATCCGATATCCAGTTAATCATCCGCTAGCCATCGTCCAGATTGTTTCCTATGTGTGAGTATATGTATGACAGACCATATGGAGTCATTAGACATAGCAGGTGGTTTTTAAATGAAGTATTTTGCATATGAACAAATTAAAGTACAATTACGTTATCCTCCAAATGTAGTAAAATATGACACAATAAGAGCATATAGCTTGTCATCATTGAATTTACAGATGAATCAAATGTGTCTGAAATTGAAATAGATTCTGTCAGATGGCGGCTATGTTTGAAGCTGAAAGGCATATTTTCAATGTTTTCCCCATTTTGGATATCGTCTGATATTGAATTCATGAAGTTGAATGTGAAACAAAATATATAAATATATAGTTCTTTTCTATATAGAAACACTTGTATGTGTTCATTACTAAGGCCGTGGTTATGCGAGATGAATGCATACTTATAGCTAAGCTTGTTAATATTATCTCCCATATTTTATATTGTGTCTGATTGGATCTCTATGCCAATAATGTCCTAAGGAAAAATATGTCGATCATAACGCGAATATTCAGGTCTGAAGTTAGTATTGGCGAATTGTTTACATTCTGAGCGAGCGTTCCCACCATGACAGCCACGGTCAGAGAAGCGTTCTAATTGCATACTTCTCTTCAATTATATGACTTAGCTAATTGTATCCTACTGTAATTAAATATTGGAGTTTAAATATCCTGAACATTTCGCTCGTGGGGATTACTGATATTCAATCACTGCCACCGGCTTCTTTATGTAGGAGTTTTATGCCAGTACGTCCTCCAGTTGTTCTATCTTCAGCCGTCTGTCCCCGGGGTGACAACGACATATGCACGTACGTCACCAAGAACGTCGAATGGAAAGTTTAGCACTTCATCCGTCCTGATATTGATATGACGGGTCTATTTCTAGTCATATATACTGGTAATAAAAAAAACAAATATTGCATGTTGTAGCGTGGGACAGGACGGTTTGTCAGCTCGAGAAAAGGCGATGTACAACGAGCGCGTATAACACATCAACTTTCGTTTCGGGAGTATGCTGGCGCGCGCTTTGGGAGCCAATTCTTGGTTCAGCGGATGTCGCTGTGAAACATTTGTCATGTTCAACGCTCTGCAGTAATACATGACATTCATTCAACGGCAAGGCGAGATAGGACATCATCATCACTGAACATCATAGAATGACACGATAGACCGTGATTGTAAAATACAATGAGGATCGTATAGTTGAACTCGTTCTTGGGAATAATAGAATGCTAGCCAAGAGTTATTTCTGGATCGTGCTTTCTCCCGACGCTTCGATATTGGGTGTCTGCCAATAGTCTGTCCGACGTGTGGATTTATGGTTTCAAGAGCTAGGGAAAGAGAGAGAATTAAAGTTTAACGTCGCGTTCGGCAATATTTCAGAATTATAGCGACGATAAAAAAACTTCCAAGCATTCCAACAAAAACAATTCAACAAGCTAGCAATCCAGAATTAACCAACACAACACACCAAAAAACATACACATACACTAAAACTTATGCAACAAACCGATTCCTTTCACAACAATGTTGTGATTTTATTATTTTTATTGCATAAACTTTTGGAACTGGTGCTGCTAGATGAAATAGCCCTTTCGATTATTGACGCGGAAATTCTTTTATGGACGACGGCTATATATTGAATGTCAGATCTGAAGCTTGCCATGACAACCGGCACATTCAAAGCACCAGGCCTTCCAAAACATGATGTGTTTTATAAAACGTCGTACTTTATGCTATCCATCTGTTGGTTGTTGTACACAACCAGAACAAATAGTTTTGGCCCAACACCTTTTATGTTGTTGAAGGCTGGTCAACACCATAAAGTGGTGCTGAATAATGGTGTACTATGTGAACATTAAACATGGTGTGGAGGCCAGTTCAACACAAAATAAAGGTATTCGTTCTACCCCGATAAAGAGTGTTGAAAATCACTCAACACCATATTTTGGTACTGGCCAACACCAATAAATGGTGTTGGGACATGTGATGTAGGTCTAAATTCAAGCATTGTTTTGAGTAGATCATCACCACTTTCCTGGCTATCTGGCTAACACCGTTATCTCTATTTTATTACTGTTATCCTAATGCTTTAAATACTTATTCGTGTGAAGCTGGTGGAAGCTTTTGTGGTTGATTGCTCCAGTGAGATACGTGAAAGGGGACTTCACGCCACTCAAAAACTTCACACAGAAGATGATCGTTAAACTCAAAGGTGGAGTGGAGTTTGGCTTGTCTCAAAAAGATGATCGTTTGACTAATTGGTGGAGTGGAGTTTGACTTGTGTCAAGAAGATCATCGATATATTAAAGGATGGACTAGAGCTTGTATTGTCCCCAGCAAATGATCGTTAGACTAAGGGGTGGAGTATAGCTTGATTTGTCTCAAGAAGACGCTCGTTAGACTAGTTGATATGTGAAAATTGCATTGTCTCCAGAATACCAGCGGTAGACTAACCCGTAGCATATTGGCGAGTGTAATATTGTACCATGCATTCGTCGTGAGATTATGGTTCAACGGTCGGGTAGCTATAGCATCAGTGGCAAAAGACAATGATGCAATAATAATTAAACTATTTTGTTGTACTGATAATAAGTCTAGGTGATCCGGGCTGCAACATATCTTTCCCACGTCGACCAGCAGCCAGATTCCAATCAGACATTAGTTTGGAACGTATTCTATATGGCTCTCTATGCTATCACTGTCCATGTAGATATATGCGATGAGGATGTCATTTTCATATAGATAGTTACGAATTAATGAACGATTCCATGATGTACATGGAATAACAGCGTGAAAATGCCAGTTCAAATGTGCGATATATAATTACGAAAAACAAATGACGGCCAAATTCGCGGCGGTCGAGTCCTTTCTCCGTTTGTCGCGCTATGATTCGAGAAATTCAAAAAAATAAGTTGAATTGCAATCAGTGTAACGTCCACAATTAGCGCACACAGCTAAGCGGAGTATTAATATGATGAAACAAGCAGCAAAATAGAAAGCCTAAGTTTGCAAAGTGCGAATATATAATAGCGCATTACTTATATATCTTAACACAGTGTATACCGATTGTATTTATGGTTCGCATAAGTTTTAATACTCTACTTCTGATTTTCCATTGAACACTGAGCCTTCTTGGAGCGACGACCGCCACGTCCGTGTCTCTTCCCTCAGTAATCCCGTTTATAATGTAATCTTGGCCTTAGGGGTCAGGTCCAATCGTTCGAGACAGTTTTCTTGATAAACGAGTAAATCCGATAAATATCTCGTATCGAAGGGTCCCGGCTTATCTCTATCGGTTGTTGTCCTGGTTTGCTCCCGGTTTTCTCTTGAAACAACATATAGTGGGACTTTTTGCATGATTTTTTGTAGGCGGTGGGGAGAGAATCTGAAGTCGCACTGTGAGACCCGACTATTCCTTGTGCCAGGAATGCAATATTATACGATAAGCACAATGTACATACTACATTCATTAGTGTGACCATGGCTGAAGACATTTCATCAGAATTCCCACTACAGCCATATTATCTGTTCTGAAGACAATTTTCTTACCCTTACTTAAAGTGGCCTATATGCGAGTGAAGCTAGAATTGGAAATCAAATAGGTCGTATCGCGCAAAATGTCTAGGTCTCTGGAAGCCACCAACGAGATCTGCTTCAAAGCCAAAAAGATACTTGTGTTAGCAGACCAGACAGATTCCGGAAAATGATGTACACAGTTTAGAGGCTCCAACAATTAAGTCAAAATCGTCCAAGTAACGAATTGGTATGTCGAGGCCAATGTCTTATTTTTCAGCATAGTACAGGTTCTCAAATTTGAATACCGATAAATCAAGATCTCCTGGTCATATAGACAGGAACCTAAAAGTCAACTTGATAGCTCCTTTGCCAGCCTTTAAGATCAGCTTAATGACGCCATCGAACTGAGCATATGAGTCAGAACACAAAACAGGATCGAGGAATCATTCACTGAATTCCATTCAGAGTATGACATGTGTATAATCAGTAGACACTCTCCAGAATCCTTCTGGAGGACCAAACCCAAATGAAGAAGGGAAGGTCGAGATAGGGCAAGTGAGAAATGGACCGAAAAACAGCACTAATCTGCATTCTTCATCTAATTTGCTCGTACAATTTCTGGTGCTTTAGAAATAGATAGTAAATTATTTGCCTCGGTTGGAAATCTAGGACCGGCATATGACAACGGAACCCCTTGTGTAAAGTCATGTAATATCAAATTGGAATACTCTTCATTTTCATCATTCGATGCCAGAATTCTAATCGAACCTGTTTAAATGGAGAATATGCCGTGGAAATTAATCCTACTTATACTTGTCGCGACTGTCAACTTTGAATCGGTGGTAGGATTCTGCTGATGGACTGTTAGTCCCCGAGGCCCGCCCTCTGTACATGGCACTCGAAAAATGTATGTAGTTTTATTGTTTTGGTGGGAATTTAACCCGTATGACGTCGAACATTACAGGTTAGTTTTCTGGGTATTCTTGCATTTACCAGGTTTACCCCATGTTGAGAGGTTTACTCCTTCATACGTTCACGATGCTGATCCATTAGCGTCAATGAGTTGTTTGAGCTGATCTGTCATCTCAGCTCCAGAGCTAGCGTATCTAATTCCACTTAAGCCGGTGCTTAGGTGCCGTGTGGATACTTCATAGTCTACACATGAACAGTTGCAATAAATCACGGCTGAGATACTAAGGCTACGTTCGAGAGTCCACCGTGTTCTCGGGTATGAATGTCATGTGCCGAGGGATGCTTTCCTGTAGAGTCATATGGTTGCTTTTTAGTCGCCAGAGGTGGTCAATTTTTCCCACCTCTTGCATATCGCTCCAATTTGGGAAGCAAACAGTTTGCCGGCTATTGGCAGGTTAGGTATCATTACATTTACTTCATCTATGTTTGAATCTACATCCTTACTTATCAAAAAAGAAGGTTGTATCACGTAATTCAGCCATAATTCGCCATCAAAGAAGTCCACGCAACCTATAATAAACGCGACAATATAAAATAGGCTATATACAATCATTTATACACGCTATCGGTGAAACTATACTCATCTTCGGGTATTGGCAATTGTAAGGCGGTATAGAGATAGTAGTGTTTATATAACAGAGTAAGAAGTTATATATTTTGTCCTTCAGAAATCGATCGTATGCATGTACATGTATCTTAGTTTAGCAGAAATTCTAGTGCTAATTGGTCGAATCTCAGGCGGGATTCGAATCAGCGACCACCAGGTAGAGTGGCTTTCATGGTTTAGATTGCCGACATATAGTGCTGTCGATTATGTGCCTTACTCGCACGGTCGCTGGTTCGAATCCCGAAGCCTGTGCCGTCTAGTATAATCTCAAAATAACGAAAATACTGGTATAACATAGTAGCGCTAAATATGGAGACATCAAATCCTAATGCATAGGTAGCACCACTATGAAAACAGTATATGCTAGACAATTAACCAGTGTAATGGGCAATAATATAAACTCTCATCAGAACAGCTAGGTGTTGAATAGACGTAAATGAAATGAGATTATGTTCACATTTAAATCTGTTTGTTTTTGTCGAAGTGAGATTTCTTGCTTTTCGAGAACGATAATGCTTAGCATAATGTTGCCACTAATATCGCCGAATCGACTAGAAGCGGTTCGGATAGTATGCATGTGCGATAGCAAATCCGTAAATCTGGTTGTCTGTCTCTCCAAATAAACATCCGAAAAAGACATTAGGAATTTATTTTCCAGATGATGGATCAGGGTTTAATAAGACATGACCAGAATTATCGGTAGCGACCGATTCTGTCTGTGCCTTCCAACAATTCGCTGTTTTGATTTCAGCAAAAGGTTCAAATCCACATATTCCTCTTGCCAAATCTTCGCTTTTAAGCTCCTGGACTCGTTAGAGAGGATTATAGCAGTACTAATGAATTATTCCGTATTGCACCCAGAAACCGCATCTCTTGTAGTCTGAACATTATAGTCATGAAGATATTGTGTACTGGACAAATGGTCATATGGGTTTGGTTTAACATCTTCATTGTATCATTAACATATCATTGTTTGATAACATGCAAATAGCGTCTAACCTGGCTTCAACTTGCTGTACAGCCCCAACAGGAAAGGAATTATCATTACTGATATCCGTATTGGTAGCGGTAGCCATCGTACTAGCTGGTTATTGAACATGAATAGATACATGTACATCCGAATATAATCTATCTAGTTGAATAGGGTTCTATCCTCGTTTACCTGTCCCGTGCACCGTTTGTCTCGGTTGTCTTGGATCTTAATGGCCTCTCGATCTCTAAATCACGTGGTTTGGCACGTGGAGGTTTCGTCATACCGAGACAAGTAGTCTATGCTATTGTGGAAATTAGAAGCGTCTGGTCGGTCATTCATAATTCAACCGTCGTCCATTAAAGAATATCCGCGTTCATTCCATATTCAATATAACAGTAGCAGGACCAAATTCAAAAAGACAACATAAACATAGGCTAGTTTCCTGCAAGAGAAGCGGTCAACAATGTTCAGTGATGCCGGCAAGACATCATGATGTTCCAGAAATATAAAATTCGTATCGCTGATCAATATTCGTAATCCATAATATTCGTTGTAAAGTCGTCATCTAAAGAATGATGTATCTCAATCACGCTTTGATTGTGCCTGTTCATATGAGTACCCTGACGATCTTGAAGTACATGGGTTCATACGACCCCCTAGCCCCGGGTTAAGCGGGATTAGACACAAGTTACGAAACGTAACGCCATAGATCTTGCACGCTACGCTCGTATTTTGCTATCAGCATGTGATATGTATCGCCAAATTTGAGAAACTTTGAGTGGAGGCGCTTGGTGGTGTAGCCCTTCTTTATAAGTTTATGCAACAATGTTTTGTGACGTTGATTAAAATCGTCAAATTTAACACAGGATCTAGCAAATGCTACTAGGCGTGATATGTATACGCCATACGCAGGTCCCACTGCAATATTACTGTCCAGAAAGGAATAGTTTACGATGTCGAAATTGTAATCATCTCTGTTGTCATACAGTCGACGAGAGAGACGGCCCGCTTCATTTTTATAGAGATATAGGTTTAAATAGGATGTGCCTGTAGGGTTATCTGTAGTTTCCTTCAAATTCAGTGAAGGTGGATATATATCCTACACTGCGTCATTTATATAGCGATTATCCACAGATTTTTTGAAGCTATAAACTGTTTCACAAGGCTGTTCCGTAACAGGAAGGATTATATAGTAACATGGAGCGGCCAATCGTTTGACACCTACTCCAATGAAGGAATGGCGATTGTTTTGCCATTGATCATATGACAGTATTTTCGTTATTTTAGGATTACACTGTCTTAGTATAGCACATATTCTACTGCTGAAAAGTCCCATGCTGGATTCGAACCAGCGACCACCAGAGTAAGGCACCCAAACGCCAGCACTACATGAGTGATCTAAACCACTCGGCCAACGGGCTTCCCAGAAAAATAGGATATGCCCTATTACTGCTAAACGAAAGGGAGGTAGCACGTTATATCTTTGGAAACTGAATATAGAAAAAAATTCAAGTTAAATCCATGCAAGAAGCAATGACAATTTTATAGCAGAGAAAGGACTACATGTAGTTACTGTAACATACGAAACATTCGTTACGTTAGTAAAGTCACAAATTAATTTCTTTTAGTATACACTCAAAACATGAAAAACTGGATTTTGTACAGAACAAAAAGTACTCTAGTTTTATATCGTCAAGACTGAGTGTCAACAGCGACGTAAAATATCATCGACTGACGCTTTCCGTTGTCTGTTCCATTTTCGTATACATTTTTGCATGGATATATTTTATACATTTAAAATATGACACCTTGCACCAAAACGAATATAACGATTTCAAAGTATATGTTCCGAGATGTTACATCAAAATATTATTTTGGTTCAACGTGTCATATTATGAATATATTAAAACAGGTTCTCAAACTTGAATACCAATAAATCAAAATCTCCTGGTCATATAGACAGGAACCTAAAAGCCAACTTGATAGCTCCTTTGCCAGCCTTTAAGATCAGCTTAATGACGCCATCGAACTGAGCATATGAGTCAGAACACAAAACAGGATCGAGGAATCATTCACCGAATTCCATTCAGAGTATGACATGTGTATAATCAGTAGGCACTCTCCAGAATCCTTCTGGAGGACCAAATTCAAATGAAGAAGGGAAGGTCGAGATAGGGCAAGTGAGAAATGGACCGAAAAACAGCACTAATCTGCATTCTTCATCTAATTTGCTCGTACAATTTCTGGTGCTTTAGAAATAGATAGTAAATTATTTGCCTCGGTTGGAAATCTACGAAATCTAGGACCGGCATATGACAACGGAACTCCTTGTGTAAAGTCATGTAATATCAAATTGGAATACTCTTCATTTTCATCATTCGATGCCAGAATGCTAATCGAACCTGTTTAAATGGAGAATATGCCGTGGAAATTAATCCTACTTAAACTTGTCGCGACTGTCAACTTTGAATCGGTGGTAGGATTCTGCTGATGGACTGCTAGTCCCCGAGGCCCGCCCTCTGTACATGCCACTCGAAAAATGTATGTAGTTTTATTGTTTTGGTGGGAATTTAACCCGTATGACGTCGAGCATTACAGGTTAGTTTTCTGGGTATTCTTGCATTTACGAGGTTTAAACCATATTGAGAGGTTTACTCCTTCATACGTTCACGATGCTGAACCATTAACGTGAATGAGTTGTTTGAGCTGATCTGTCATCTCAGCTCCAGAGCTAGCGTATCTAATTCCACTTAAGCCGGTGCTTGGGTGCCGTGTGGATACTTCATAGTCTACACATGAACAGTTGCAATAAATCGCGGCTGAGATACTAAGGCTACGTCCGAGAGTCCACCGTGTTCTCGGGTATGAGTGTCATGTGCCGATGGATGCTTTCCTGTAGAGTCATATGGTTGCTTTTTAGTCGCCAGAGATGGTCAATTTTTCCCACCTCTTGTATATCGCTCCAATTTGGGAAGCAAAAAGTTTGCCGGCTATTAACAGGTTAGGTATCATTACATTTACTCATCTATGTTTGAATCTACATCCTTACTTATCAGAAAAGAAGGTTGTATCACGTAATTCAGCCATAACTCGCCATCAAAGAAGTCCACGCAACCTATAATAAACGCGACAATATAAAATAGGCTATATACAATCATCTATACACGCTATCGGTGAAACTATACTCATCTTCGGGTATTGGCAATTGTAAGGCGGTATAGAGATAATAGTGTTTATATAACAGAGTAAGAAGTTATATTTTTTGTCCTTCAGAAATCGATCGTATGCATGTATATGTATCTTAGTTTAAGAGAAATTCTAGTGCTAATCGGTCGAATCTCAGGCGGGATTCGAATCAGCGACCACCAGGTAGAGTGGCTTACATGGATTAGATTGCCGACATATAGTGCTGTCGATTATGTGCCTTACTCGCACGGTCGCTGGTTCGAATCCCAAAGTCTGTGCCGTCTAGTATAATCTCAAAATAACGAAAATACTGGTATAACATAGTAGCGCTAAATATGGAGACATAAAATCCTAATGCCTAGGTAGCACCGCTATGAAAACAGTATATGCTGGACAATTAATCAGTGTAATGGGCAATAATATAAACTCTCATCAGAATAGCTAGGTGTTGAATAGACGTAAATGAAATGAGACTATGTTCACATTTAAATCTGTTTGTTTTTGTCGAAGTGAGATTTCTTGCTTTTCGAGAACGATAATGCTTAGCATAATGTTGCCACTAATATCGCCGAATCGACTAGAAGCGGTTCGGATAGTATGCATGTGCGATGCCAAATCCGTAAATCTGGTTGTCTGTCTCTCCAAATAAACATCCGAAAAAGACATTAGGAATTTATTTTCCAGATGATGGATCAGGGTTTAATAAGAGATGAGCAGAATTATCGGTAGCGACCGATTCTGTCTGTGCTGGATTATGAATGACGGACTAGACGCTTGTAATTCCAACAATTCGCTGGTTTGATTTCAGCAAAAGGTCCAAATCCACATATTCCTCTTGCCAAATCTTCGCTTTTGAAATTGAGCACCTAAGCTGTCACATAAGCTCCTGGACTCGTTAGAGAGGATTATAGCAGTACTAATGAATTATTCCGTATTGCACCCAGAAACCGCATCTCTTGCAGTCTGAACATTATAGTCATGAAGATATTGTGTACTGGACAAATGGTCATATGGGTTTGAATTAACATCTTCATTGTATCATTAACATATCATTGTTTGATAACATGTAAATAGCGTCTAACCTGGCTTCAACTTGCTGTACAGCCCCAACAGGAAAGGAATTGTTATCATTGCTGATATCCGTATTGGTAGCAGTAGCCATCGTACTAGCTGGTTATTGAACATGAATAGATACATGTACATCCGAATATAATCTATCTAGTTGAATAGGGTTCCATCCTCGTTTCCCTGTCCCGTGCACCGTTTGTCTCGGTTATCTTGGATCTTAATGGCCTCTCGGCCAGCGAAACAGCTCACCAATTACCAGTATACGAGTTGTCAGAGCATTTCCATCATAGCTCTCTAGATTTGTATCTAATACCCCTTATGCTGGTGCTAGGGGCCGTGTGGTCATATCATTCAAGTTGCCCCATGAACAGGTACAATAAAAGCGTACCTGAGATACAACACATCTCGAATCGTTAGATTCTTGGTACGTGCTTTAGAATAGGTTTACCAGAAGACTATTCTGTGGAGTCATATGACGCAGTCAGTATGTAGGCACCTCTTCCCACTTCCCTTACATGTGTTGTAATCTAAATCACGTGGTTTGGCACGTGGAGGTTTCGTCATACCGAGACAAGTAGTCTATGCTATTGTGAAAATTACAAGCGTCTGGTCGGTCATTCATAATTGAACCGTCGTCCATTAAAGAATATCCGCGTTCATTCCATATTCCATATAACAGTAGCAGGACCAAATTCAAAAAGACAATCATAGTATACATAAACATAGGCTAGTTTCCTGCAAGAGAAGCGGTCAACAATGTTCAGTGATGCCGGCAAGACATCATGATGTTCCAGAAATATAAAATTCGTATCGCTGATCAATATTCGTAATCCATAATATTCGTTGTAAAGTCGTCATCTAAAGAATGATGTATCTAATCACGCTTTGATTGTGCCTGTTCATATGAGTACCATGAGGATCTTGAAGTACATGGGTCCATACGGACCCTAGCCCCGGGTTAAGCGGGATTAGACACAAGTTACGAAACGTAACGCCATAGATCTTGCACGCTACGCTCGTATTTTGCTATCAGCATGTGATATGTATCGCCAAATTTGAGAAACTTTGAATGGAGGCGCTTGGTGGTGTAGCACTTCTTTATAAGTTTCTGCAACAATGTTTTGTGACGTTGATTAAAATCGTCAAATATAACACAGGATCTAGCAAATGCTACTAGGCGTGATATGTATACGCCATACGCAGGTCCCACTGTAATATTACTGTCCAGAAAGGAATAGTTTACGATGTCGAAATTGTAATCATCTCCTTTGTCATACAGTCGACGAGAGAGACGGCCCGCTTCATTTTTATAGAGATATAGGTCTAAATAGGATGTGCCTGTAGGGTTATCTGTAGTTTCCTTCAAATTCAGTGAAGGTGGATATATATCCTACACTGCGTCATTTATATAGCGATTATCCACAGATTTTTTGAAGCTATAAACTGTTTCACAAGGCTGTTCCGTAACAGGAAGGATTATATAGTAACATGGAGCGGCCAATCGTTTGACACCTACTCCAATGAAGCAATGGCGATTGTTTTGCCATTGGAAAGTGATCATATGACAGTATTTTCGTTATTTTAGGATTACACTGTCTTAGTATAGCACATATTCTACTGCTGAAAAGTCCCATGCTGGATTCGAACCAGCGACCACCAGAGTAAGGCACCCAAACGCCAGCACTACATGAGTGATCTAAACCACTCGGTCAACGGGCTTCCCAGAAAAATAGGATATGCCCTATTACTGCTAAACGAAAGGGAGGTAGCACGTTATATCTTTGGAAACTGAATATAGAAAAAAATTCAAGTTAAATCCATGCAAGAATCAATGACAATTTTATAGCAGAGAAAGGACTACATGTAGTTACTGTAACATACGAAACATTCGTTACGTTAGTAAAGTCACAAATTAATTTCTTTTAGTATACACGAAAAACATGAAAAACTGGATTTTGTACAGAACAAAAAGTACTCTAGTTTTATACCGTCAAGACTGAGTGTCAACAGCGACGTAAAATATCATCGACTGACGCTTTCCGTTGTCTGTTGCATTTTCGTATACATTTTTACATGGATATATTTTATACATTTAAAATATGACACCTTGCACCAAAACGAATATAACGATTTCAAAGTATATCTTCCGAGATGTTACATCGAAATATTATTTTGGTTCAACGTGTCATATTATGAATATATTAAAAAACCCATCCTAGAATGAATAGGTGAAAAGAAGACAAACGAAAGCTGACAGTCGGTTGTCACTGTTTACATCATTTTGGAGGTTCCCGAAATAAACCTTGGATGTTCTGTCTTTACGAAACACTACTTTCTCTGCAGGACTAAAGAAAACAAGCGCTGGATGAGCGCAAAGACCTCCGTCGAGGCAACAGGGTCCGTAGCGTAATACATCACTGAATAACACACGGCCGGATGCCAAGCTCAATTTTGCATTTGTTGGACGTTAGCTTCATCAATGGTAACTAATCTGGGATTGAGGGTTCCTCACTAGCATGTCCAGACAGGGATGTGAAAGTCACATTCCCAGCAAATAATTTTTGTTTGATTTGACGTGCTTGAAATATTGGGGTATGGAATAGAGTATATTGATGGAAAACCTGGAAAAGTGCTTGAGACATTAGGCCCCATCCCACCCACACCTCCCCATGAGAGGATCCCCTCACCCAAATCAACACGTTAGCGACAGAAATGAGACCCTGTGTGCCTAGTTGTACCAACTTGCTTGTGATTTTGTGCTATAGGCCCAACACAGCAACACTTCATATTTTGTATGTGTACAGTATAGCATCATCATTGATGAGAGAATGCTCTTCAAAACACACCTGATTTTACCGACACTTCGTTCTGATCTGTCTCAACATCATATGATGAGGATTCAATGCGCTCGGTATAATTTTGTATACTGGTGTTACAGGTCACCTTCACCTTCACCTTACTGTATCAATGACCATGGACTTGTACATGTATCACATTCACATTGAATGGTGATGGCTGATGAGAATATTGCCCCTATGGAACAAATGACTGGATTCCACGCAGCAAATATTTATTGTGTAACAGTGAGAAGAAAATTAATTGTATAAACATTCCAAGCCTCATTGAACACAAGCCGCACCATACTTGATATGAATATAACGCGCGTACATTAGCTCGCTTGGACGTCGCTTAATTAAATATGGACAGACTCGCAAAAATCTCAAAATTTTCAAAAGCCACAAAAATGCCCTCAGCTTGTACAGAGTAAGTAAAAATACTTATGTACAATTTGATGTTTAGAAATGACTGTGTTGAGCGGTTCTATTCCCAACTTCTCTTTTATTCTATGTCATAGAGGACAGGGTTTGGTAGATAATTAAAAACTGTATTAACTCGGCTTCACATTTTAGAGAATGACTTTAATTGAGCCAAAGATGAAAGAGAAATACACTTATAAAAAAATCTATTTATCTTAATTTCCATAATTTATTGAAAAAAACTATACGTATACTTCGACCACCCAATATCACACAGGCCAGGCAACTGTGAGAACAAGTGAAAGATACCCATCGAGTTGAGCGGATTTGCAGATAAACAACAACAAAAAATTGCACTTTGTGCCTCACGAGGCCCTTCTCCATAGAGTGCATGGCAGCTATTTTTCTAGACTACAACAACAACAGTTTTTGCCTGTATCACAGTCCGAGCTTCCGATTACCCTTCAACCTTACCCAGACGACGGATAATTTTTGACAGATTGTCCGGCTAGGTTGTTGATCGGATTCACAGATCATGAATTCCACCGTGATGGATTCACCGTTGGGAAGACTTTTTCTTTATTCAAAGTCATGTACTCGGAAGTTCCGTGGTCATACCCATGTAGTTTCAAGTTTAGTTTGCTATTCTATATGACATCTGTTTACGGATCCATGAAAATCTACAGATGATCCAGCATTTTCAGTAAATCATGCTTCGAAATGTTCGTGACGGAATCACCTGAAACGGACATGACTCTTGACTAGTGTTGCTTGTCTATTTTTTTGCTGCTCTGTTTCAATCTGACTATTCTTATATGACATCTCTTACTAACATACAGTACCCAAGGATGATACGATTTTTTTCATCGTGAGAAAAACGCGACTGGATCATCCCAGGGGTTAAATCTAGTCCGTGACGGAATCGACAAAAAATCGTGATGGAATCACGAGTGCGCTTTTTAAATCTTATCGGTAAAAGTGCTTTATTAATTACACATTTTCTTCAAAAAAATATTCCTAGAGTGAATTTATCTCTTCTACTTAGAAAATTAAAACTCTGACCTCTTATTTTTACTAAGGTATACAGCTCCCGCCACATGCATATCTTTTCTGCAGATGTTTCAAAATAGTATAGTTTTCAGTAAAGTGCAATTTTTCTTCTTTGACAATTTAGAATTTCCCGAGTTCTTCATGTTAAAAAATTGCGGGAAAAATATTTCGCTATTAAAACACATCTTCTCTATTATTGGCTTGTTCCCGGGGATCATAGGAAGCGAATAGAACAAACAGCATGCTAATATAGGGTCTACGACAGAATGTGGAGTGAATTTTATGCGAAAAAGGGCTGTTTAGCAATGTCCGCTTTTCCGTGGA
This sequence comes from Hanleya hanleyi, assembly GCA_036873755.1. Taxonomy (NCBI): domain Eukaryota; kingdom Metazoa; phylum Mollusca; class Polyplacophora; order Lepidopleurida; family Hanleyidae; genus Hanleya; species Hanleya hanleyi. Next base: position 23,490 of record JAVTVY010012420.1, read on the forward strand.
ATTCATGAGCGCACGATTGAAGTATCATGGGAAGATATATATTTCCAGTCGCTATCTCCCCCCCCCCCCCTCATCTTCAAACAAAAGGAAAAGAAAAAGCCGAGAGAGCGCCTCGTGAGGCAGAGTTATTTTTCCAGACTACAACAACAACAGTTTTTGCCTGTATCACAGTTCGAGCTTCCGATGACCCTTCAACCTTAACCAGACGACGGATAATTTTTGACAGATTATCCGGCTAGGTTGTTGATCGGATTCACAGATAACGACTGAAGCATGAGAAGATATATTTTTTCAGTCGCTATCTCCCCAACCCTCACCCCCCAACTAAAAAAAAAGAAAAGAAAAAGCCGAGAGAGTTCTTCGGAGTTTTACGTTTTTGACCTCTGACTTTGAATTTGACTTCTCACTTCCGACTCGCATCCTGGTGAATGACACTCGTCCTTTATCTTTTTGCCGATTCAGAGATTCTCGAGGAAGTTTCCAATTATACTATCTGGAATGCGAGTTTTTCTTTCGTGAAAATTTACTTTTTATGAAAGCGCAGGTTTGTCTTCGTCGCATACCGGCCATCTGTACCAGCGCGAAGCTATAAGTACACGCGCGAATTTAGTACCCTCGAATAAAGAGACCCGGTGGAAGCGCTGCAAAGGATACACACCTTTTGTGACGTAAGCATTCATTTGTGTCCAAAGAAAAGATTCAAGATTTCGTCGGGAACCATGACGATCCCTATTGGAAATACTATGAGTCGTGGGTTCCCCATATGACAATTATTTGGCGGGAGATTTCACGTTGCGCTCCTAGACCTCCGTCTGATCGACGGAGGTAAAAATATTACACTAACGTAATACCTTAGAGAATATTGCTCATGTTACCATAACTAGCCCTTTTCGGATCCCGTCACATAATGGCATTCGAAAGACAAAATACTTGCAACAACCGAGTGGAAGTTGAAGATATATCAACGGTGTTCAATATAGTTAAATTCAAAAAAGTTTTCGCTTTAGACGAGCAAATGCCCTCGGTACGTTGCATTTATGAACCGAAAATATAATTATCTCATGTTTACTTGAACAGTTATTAGCTTGCGAAAGAAAACATTGAATTTTCGTATTCTGAATTTCCACAGAGAAGAGATATTACGAGTGTTGAAAATTTGTTAATTTCTGAAAGTTTGTGATATTCTTGAAGGGAATCCCCTTCATACATGTCATAAATAAAATATGACATCTTATCGAGTCAAAATTCGGCGGATTTGATTATATATGATATTGAACAAGGGTGTTCAAAGTGTTTAATTTATATAATATATAAGTATGTCAGAACGCTTGGAATGCTCTATGAGTATGTATAGCTCGCTGTCATTCATCATATGATTCTACCAGTTGAATATTGTAACAGCTGTTCGGCCGAATGGTTACAGCCCCCGACTGCAGATTAGAAAAAAATGCTTTGATTCAAATCCCAAATAATAAGAACAATCAACGAACATATTCAATGAATATCAATTCGAAGTATCAAATTAGGAATTTATATTGCAGATGGAATGCGTCTGCAAGAACGCGCAGGTAATTCTGATGTCATTTTTTGCAGCATTATTATCTGCCTTGTCGGTAAATGGCATTTGACTGTTCGCTGCGGATTGTTAGATGGTACATCTGAAGGGTATGATCGCGGCTATGTTCTTCTTCTGCGAGGCCCTAGCGATGGCAATGTTAATCTTCAACTCTATGCAAAAGAACAAGATGTACTGCACATACATGTACTCATGCATGAATAAATTCGTAATACAGTCTATAAACGATGACGTTACGCAATTACCCGAGGGAATGATGATGCTTTTTATAACCCCGCTTAAATACTTTTCGGTGTTGCCCCCGATTCGTCTTCTAGATCGAACGACGAACAGTCATGAATGAATGAGTGTTCGATAAGATGAATCTATTCTTCTTCGATGTGTAGTTCTTCGAAATGAAATACAAACACAAATCAAGATGCTAAAATCTTCCGAGTCTAGATGTTAATGTCTATCTTAAATTTATCTCAAGCTTATATAGTTAGGAGTATACACACAATCTTCATTGTTAATATTTTCTCGGATACACTAGTTAAAAAATCACTGACCAATCAAATACTACATGCGTATTGATTTGTAATAGTATACAGTCAAAACATTCAATTACTCTAATGCTGTCAAGGAGTTTGACTGGAACTTATACACGTCGGGGGGCTATAGTTGTGATTGTGAATCGTCGAACTTTATCTATACACCATGCAAACATGTTGTGACTGGTGACCTTGGTGTGGTGAGCGATAACGACCTAAGATTACTCCTGATGAAGGGACCTAAATATAGAGGGCCGAGAAATATAAATCTGAAGGCCGACCAGAAGATAGTCCTATCTGCTTTGGAACCGTACGTTATTGATTGGTCTAAGCGAGAAAAAGTTGAACCTACAGTACTCGATGATTGGCTGGAGCTCACCAAGTGCAAGGTCGTTGAAACAATCCGCCATATTGACAGAAGTATCCTTCCTCAACCAAACAAGTACTGAGAAGCCGCAATTCGCAAGAAGTTCTTGCAAATCTCCAGAGTAAATTCGTCATAGTCCCAGCAGACAAAGCTCCAAATAATATAATATTCATATGTAAATATTACTATTACCAGGTGCTGGTTGAAGAATTGAGTGTAAACATATCGTCATCAAATACGTCTACTTACTCTCAAACTGCATTTACTCTGGAAGATTTATTTAACAATCACAAAACGTTTCTCAAGGAAAGAGGTATTTGTCTTCCAACCAAACATAACGATATACCAAAAGTATACTGGACTCCCAAAATGCATAAATCACCATACAAAGCTAGATTCATAGCTGGTTCTAGAAGCTGCACCACCAAGCTTCATTCAACCCTGTTGACGAGGGCCCTTCAGGAGGTAAAAGCATTTTGGGAAAGGTATTGCGCCACTATTTCTAAAAACTCTGGCGTTGAATGTATGTGGATATTGAAAAACTCAAAATGTGTTACGGAAGAACTTGATGCTAAAGGTCACATACCGTATAGACATGTATCCACATGGGATTTCTCGACTCTCTATACCACAATCCCTCATCAGGACCTTATTGACCGTCTAAGTTCATTAATAATATCTGTGTTCAAGAAAACTGATCGTAGATACATTAATGTCGGAAGCCATAAAGCATTCTTCAGCTCTACTACATACAATAGATATCATTCATGGGATGTTTCTTTGTTTATAGAGTTGCTTGAATTTCTCATTAAAAATATTTATGTGAAATTTGGAAACACAATATATCAACAGCATATAGGTATTCCAATGACTACTAATTGTGCACCTCTATTGGATGACCTATATCTGTTCTCTTATGAATATGACTATATGCAGGCGCTTTCAAAAACCGATCCATTCAAAGCCCGTTACTTCTCATTCACCAAACGCTATATAGACGATCTTCTCGCTGTGGATAATCGCTATATAAATGACGCAGTGAAGGATATATATCCACCTTCACTGGATTTGAATGAAACTACAGATAGCCCTACAGGCACATCTTATTTAGATCTATATCTCTATAAAAATGAAGCGGGCCTTCTCTCTCGTCGACTGTATGACAAAAGAGATGATTACAATTTCGACATCGTAAACTATCCCTTTCTGGACAGTAATATTCCAGTGGGACCTGCATATGGCGTATACATATCACGCCTAGTAGCATTTGCTACATCCTGTGTTAAATGTCACGATTTTAATCAACGTCACAAAACATTGTTGCAGAAACTTAAAAAACAGGGCTACACCACCAAGCGCCTCCACTCAAAGTTTCTCAAATAGCAAAATACGAGCATAGCGTGCAAGATCTATGGCGTTACGTTTCGTAACTTGTGTCTAATTCCGCTTAACCCGGGGCTAGGGGCCGTATGAACCCATGTACTTCAAGATCCTCATGGTACTCATATGAACAGTCACAATCAAAGCGTGACTGAGATACATCATTCTTTAGATGACGACTTTACAACGAATATTATGGATTAAGAATACTAATCAGCGATACGGATTTGATATTTTTGGAACATCATGATGTCTTGCCGGCATCATTGAAAACTGTTGACCGCTTCTCTCTTGCAGGAAACAAGCCTATGTTTATGTATACTATGATTGTCTTTTTGAATTTGGTGCTAATACTGTTATATGGAATATGGAATAGGTTTTTGGATTATGGACGCGGATATTCTCTAATGGACGACGGCTGAATTACGAATGACGGACCAGACGCTTGTAACACATGGAATTAAATATGGTTCATCACAGTATTGTAAATTCCGCTGATTTCAAGTTGTTATAGAATCAGATGTCTGGCGCACTATCTACAGCAGAAAATATTAGAGAAGAAAATGATCGGAACTCGGGAAACAGGAAACCTGACCTCGTGGCCAGATCAGCTCGACTCTCGGTTTACTGTGATCAAATTCATATACAGTTCCTCACATTAAATGTCTATTTACAAAAGGGAGCTATTCCGCTTACGTCAGATAATACATATTTCAACTCTGACCTAATCTTGACCATGCCTTGTCAGATGGTTATCTTTTAGCTCGTTAGTATGATCGTAAACCTGGATGAAAATGGAACATAAACTCTGCAGGCTGGTCAGAACGAACCATCTACATGCTGATCAAATACACTATGCTAAGGATTAAACAGATTTATTCAAAATTAATAGCACAAGTCTAAAATATCCCAGATGTAAACTTGTTTATAATTTACAAACCATATGTTCATCATTTATTTTCTTTAAGTGCAATTTGAGATCGAGAACCGTTAACCCTACCTGGCCTGGGGGGGGCCATTATGGCCCCCCCTACCAAACTTTCTGCACTATCTCCGGAACGGCAAAAAATGGAGTGCTGAAACTCCGTGACTTTATCGTTTGTCTTATTGGTGTCATTTTGAGCCTATTTTCATAACCCCCGAGCAGAGAATCATGGGTAAATTCAAGATGGCGGCCACGTGGTGTACCAGAAAAGTGATGTTTTGTCATATTTCTTCAAAATTTCTGCTTTTCCGCAATGAAAAGTGGGCGAAAACTATTTTATTTCATATCACATTAATATTTGCTAATTTTTCATGCAGTTCTTGTGGAGAAATTGCAAAAATAAAAAATTCGGAAAATCTGACCGAAAAATCGACCAAAAAATGCCGTTTTTCAAAATGGCGTCACTGTGACGTCATCAAAGCGGCCATCTTGGATTTTTTTACATTTTCTGGTAGAGCTTGACCCAAGGGTATAGTGTAATAAGTTTCAGCCCCCTATCTCAAGGGGTAAGAAAAATAACTAGGGGGGCCATTTCGGCCCCCCCCCAGGGCTGGACAGGTCCCAAAAAGCCCAGGCCAGATAGGGTTAACCAACATACCCTTTCATCCAATCCATTACTTCCTGCCGATCAGCCGCTCGATGGCATTAGAGAAAATGGGCAACGAGTGTCTGCAATACGATCCCACCACACTGCTGATCTGAGATAGGAACAAAAAAGGATCTTTCCAAAGGAATTATCCATGAGTCATTATCTTGGTAGAGCAACATGATTGATGACAGTGGCACAGCTATAACAGAAATGGGATATTGCACGATACTTAAGTCATTCGTCATTTCCAGAAATTCCAGACAATTCAAGAATTACATAATATCTTTCTGAGGTCTGCCGTTAACCTCAACCATTGATCCAGCTACGCCAAATTAAAATCTGTTTCGCCCATATACCGACATGTATTGTATGAAGCCATTACAGCTACTTTCATGTGTATAGAGCAAAAATTCTTCAACAAGAATAGGGACCCATTATCTACAACAGAATACCATGTTCGTGACATAGACTTTGCTTTCCGGATAAATATTAGTCCTATTCGGCTTTGGCGATTTTAGGTGTCCCGCTGCCTGGTTAAGTAGTGGAGGAAAACGTCGTCCCTGATCCCTCCTCTCCTCATTGAAATAATTTCGTATCGTAATAAATGTGCGGCGTCAAGCTCCACGGAAGGTTATACAACAAATCCAGGATAGCCGCTCTGATGCCGTTACTGTACCGTCATATACTATGTGTGACCCCCATTGTCATCGTTCAACCTGCGCGGATGGAGACGCCGGGGGAAGTAAAAATGCTCCAGGTGCCCCAATACGATGAGCCATCAATTCGGGAAGTTTCAGCTCTCTTCGTTTTAGAACGCACAAGGGAAGTTCAAATTTACTACGAGCCTGCAACCCCCGCGCGCTGTAAACCAACGATTGTCATCGCCAAACCAAAGAGAGGTTTAAGTATACTGATCAGTGATACCGATTTGAAGACACGAACATCATTATGTCTTGCTGGCATCTTTGAAACTGTTGATCGTTTCTCTCCTTTAGAAATTAACTGATATTTCAGCTTATGTATCTGTATGTTTGCTATGAGTTATTCGAAAAAAATCGTTATAATGCACCATTACTTTTCTGATGCACTACAAGGCCGCCATTTTAAATTTACCCATGGTCCTTTGCTTGGGTGGGTTAAACGCAGACGCTCAAAGTTGAGTCCAATATGATAAACTACGAGATTAAACAGATTCAGCTCTGTTGGCGATTTTAGGGGTCCCGCTGCCTGGTTAAGTAGTGGAGGAAAACGTCGTCCCTGATCCCTCCTCTCCTCACCGAAATAATTTCGTATCGTAATAAATGTGCGGCGTCAAGCTCCATGGAAGGTTATACAACAAATCCAGGATAGCCGCTCTGATGCCGTTACTGTACCGTCATATACTATGTGTGACCCCCATTGTCATCGTTCAACCGGCGCGGATGGAGACGCCGGGGAAAGCAAAAATGCTCCAGGTGCCCCAATACGACGAGCCATCAATTCGGGAAGATTCAGCTCTCTTCGTTTTAGAACGCACAAGGGAAGTTCAAATTTACTACGAGCCTGCAACCCCCGCGCGCTGTAAACCAACGATTGTCATCGCCAAACCAAAGAGAGGTTTAAGTATACTGATCAGTGATACCGATTTGAAGACACGAACATCATTATGTCTTGCTGGCATCTTTGAAACTGTTGATCGTTTCTCTCCTTTAGAAATTAACTGATATTTCAGCTTATGTATCTGTATGGTTGCTATGAGTTATTCGAAAAAAATCGTTATAATGCACCATTACTTTTCTGATGCACTACAAGGCCGCCATTTTAAATTTACCCATGATCCTTTGCTTGGGTGGGTTAAACGCAGACGCTCAAAGTTGAGTCCAATATCATAAACTACGAAATTAAACAGATTCAGCTCTCTATGTTTTTCCCAGTTTACGGGCATGAGAAAAAAGTTCCCGGAGGGAGGGGAATCCAGCCCAGAATCAAGTCCAATCGATCGAGATTGTTTCTCAATTAACGAGTAAAACCGATGAATATCTCGTCTCGAAGGATCCCGGTTTATCTCTATCGATTGTTGTCCTGGTTTGCTCCCGGTTTTCTCTCGAAGCACAAGTCCATGTCGATCCGCCTCGAAATAACTCGAGTTGCTTCGAGATACCTTCAAATGGAGGTTTAAAACGTTCGGAAGGTGTGCTCTACAAATATATGTGACAGTGAGATTAACCCTACCTGGCCTGGGGGGGGGGAGCGGAAAGTGCCCGGGGGAAGTGCCCCCTAGTGAACTTTTCTCTGCTGCTCCGAAACGACAAAATCGAGGAGGCTGAAACTTGGTGACTTTTAAGCTTATCTTATTGGGGTCATTTTGAGCCTATCTTCATATACTCCCGGGCAGAGGATCATGGGTAAATTCAAAATGGCGGCCATGTGGTATCCGCGAAAGTCGTGTTTTTCAATCTTTTCGCTCCATTTCTTCACATTTTCCTTGCCTAAAAGGCCTTGAAAGTATTTTATTTATGCAAAACTAATTATTCTCTATTTTATTAGATTTTTTTCGAGAGAAAAATCGGAAAAATGAAAATTTCGAAAAATCAACCCTAAAAAGGCCGAAAAATGGCTTCCGAGAAGATGACGTCACTGTGACGTCATCATGGCGGCCATCTTGGATTTTTGTACATTTCCCGGTAGAGCTTGAACCCAAGATACTGTGTGGTAAGTTTCAGCGCTCTAGCCTTAGTGGTAGAGAAAATATATAGGGGGGTGGGGGGGCACTTTCCGCCTCCCCCCCCCCCAGGCTGCGATACACCCCAAATCGCCCAGGCCAGATAGGGTTAATCTCGGCGAGGACATATTCATGAATTCACGGATAATGAATTAGATTGAATACGAATCATATCCTCTTGTTTTGTTTGTCCGTCCAGAGATCTGTAGTCGTTTACATGTTATGTACCGGTATGCAAAGAAAGAAACTTCACCAACTGAAATTGCGTAAGCTGGCTTATTATTATTATTATTCAGTGTAACTTATTTCTAAACTTTTTTTAAAATTTAGATTACTATATGGGCTACGCCCAGGAACTGCACATTGAAATAAATTTTGCAAGTCTGGAATAAAATTCCACATGTTTCCCTGAAAGTATATCAGAATGGGATATCGTTATTGACAATAGCTATTTGACAGAATTTGTACTTGAAAATTGTGATACCACGTTAGCAGAGATTTCCCCGGTATTCAGAAATACAGTGGCTTTGAAGACCACATGAACATCTGCTTATTCATTGGAATCAGATAATATGAACGCTCCATGGCCGTTGGTCTAAAGCCTGAATACACTCTGAAATGGCCAATAATAGATACTCTCTTTATTTGGTTAATTTGCTAGACACATGATATCGGTAATAAATAATTGAACGTGTGTATATATTCAAGTGCCCATTTTTGTTTTGTTTTCTTTCAAAGAAATTAACTCCCTCTTCCTTCGCTGTTGTTTCAGGTCGACGGATTTCTTCTCAGACCGACTGACGTTCGCATTATCGCTCCTCTAGTTCCGATTTTCAGTATTTATGCCATCGGCAATGAATAATACCAATTATAAAACAAATTATATGATCGAACACTTAACATATAACACAACAACAAAGAAGCTGTTATCCATAGCATAGCCTTGTGTTATATACGCCAACTTCTAAATGCCCATCAAAGAAACTTAACATAACTTTCATTTTGCGGTTGAAACGAACCATGCTTGGTTCAAAATAACTTTAAAGAACAATAATTAACGCATGCTTCCATATCATTATTATTCAGACCATATCCAGTTGACGTGTCATTTATTCCGCGTCGGATACCTGTCAGATATTACCATCAAGTATGGATGTGAGAGAAGATCGTTCCATTATATATTGATAAATTCCTACGAAGTAGGCTCTCATTTGCAAATTGTCCGGCATATCCGGTAATGAGTGAATCAGTCAATGAGTGAGTCAGTCCAGTGAGTGCGCCAACTTCGACGGATTTCTTCTCAGACCGACTGATGCTCGCATTATCGCTCCTCTAGTTCCGATTTTCGGTATTTCCGCTCACCTTCAGGCAAACTCATATCAGAAAAAACTTTGTTGAGAGAATCTTCTTATTTGAACTATATCACAAGACATGGCATCGGCAATGAATAATACCAATTATAAAACAAATTACATGATCGAACACCTACCATATAACACAACAATAGCGAAGCTGTTATCCATAGCATAACCTTGTGTTATATACGCGAACTTCTAAATTACAAGCGTCTAGTCCGTCATTCATAATCCAGCCGTCGTCCATTAGAGAATATCAGCGTCCATAATCCAAAGACCTATTCCATATTCCATATAACAGTATTAGCACCAAATTCAAAAAGAAAATCATAGTATACATAAACATAGGCTTGTTTCCTGCAAGAGAGAAGCGGTCAACAGTTTTCAATGATGCCGTCTAGACATCATGATGTTCCAAAAATATCAAATCCGTATCGCTGATCAGCATTCTTAATCCATAATATTCGTTGTAAAGTCGTTATCTAAAGAATGATGTATCTCAGTCACGCTTTGATTGTGTCTGTTCATATGAGTACCATGAGGATCTTGAAGTACATGGGTTCATACAGCCCCTAGCCCCGGGTTAAGCGGAATTAGACACAAGTTACGAAACGTAGCGCCATAGATCTTGCACGCTACGTTCGTATTTTGCTATCAGCATGCGATATGTATCGCCAAATTTGAGAAACTTTGAGTGGAGGCGCTTGGTGGAATAGCCCTGTTTTATAAGTTTCTGCAACAATGTTTTGTGACGTTGATTAAAATCATCACATTTAACACAGGATCTAGCAAATGCTACTAAACGAGATATGTATACGCCATATGCAGGTCCCACTGGAATATTACTGTCCAGAAAGGGATAGTTTACCCATCAAAGAAACTTAACATAACTTTCATTTGGCGGTTGAAACGAACCATGCTTGGTTCAAAATAACTTTGAAGAACAATAATTAACGCATGCTTCCATATCATTATTATTCAGACCATATCCAGTTGACGTGTCATTTATTCCGCGTCGGATATCTGTCAGATATTACCATCAAGTATGGATGTGAGAGAAGATCGTTCAATTATATATTGATAAATTCCTACGAAGTAGGCTCTCATTTGCAAATTGTCCGGCATGTCCGGTAATGAGTGAATCAGTCAGTGAGTGAGTCAGTCCAACCGAATCCTTTCTCCGGCAAAATACGGAGAACCGTTGACATTAGAACCTTGATTTTCGGCATGAACGTGCATTAGGGGACTGTTACCATAAAGTTCTGAGCTGACCTACTTTTGATGAAAATTTGACCTACTTGGGTGACCTATAATCGTTGGAACTGGCAAAAACATGTCCTAATGCCTCCTAAGACCATGGAATTGGGCCTAATTAGGTCAATGTAGGTGACATAACCAAATTGGGTCAAGGTAAATGTGACCTACTTTCTGACCTAATTAGGCGACATACAAACCTCGAAATTGGTCAAATCCAAGCCTGGAAAAGCTAATAGTCAGTCTTAGGTTAAGGTACCTACTTCGTAGGTCGTGTGACGTTAGTCACACTGTTATGGTTATACACTGTCAGCAAACATTTGTAACACTTATTGAACGCGTAAAAGCGTTCATATCTGACTAATTTTAGCAGTTGCTGGAATAAGTTGAAATAATGTTGTGGAATTCATCGAATCGTCCATTTTGAACAATAATGAAAAGGTACCAAAAATTTAACAACGCTAAGTATCTCAACAATCGAATTTGGGGTCGGACGGCACTGAAGGCTAACGTTCATATTGACGTCCAAATCAGAACACCATATCGTGTTAAAAATTGAACACTAGCGTTCATATCCGAACACTAGAAAAATACATGAACACGCATGATCAAAGATGATCATCAGGTTTGAATACCAATGTTCACAAATGAACACATATTCGGTAACACTTTTGGAAAGGTGTTCAAAAGTACACACTTCAGAATGAACACTAATTTTTCCATTATTCAGCACTGAGCGATATTGTGGACAACCTATTTCTTTGTGTTTATAGTCATGCAGATATGTGAAATGATTGTGCACTTTTTGACAGGATGACAGATAAACATATATGATTCATTTTTGAAGAGGGAGTCCGGCTTGAAAATCCGTATTTGGTCGCCATCTTGGATTTCAAACCGCCAAAGTCGCAAATCGGTACTTCCGAGACACATAGGAGGTCAATTTAAACGGTTATACCCACATTTGCGTACTCAAGGAAGTTGATCAACACAGTTTTGTTGCATCAGAAGGGACAGGTTTCAAGATGGCGGCTATTTTCTTTTGAAAATGGCGGCCGAGAATCGCTTATTTTGATTATTATGTGACTTTTGAGTGACCTAAAATGATTTTTAATATCTTTGGACACTAGTTACTTGTGGACACGTGGCACGTGTGGTTGTCTCCACATAAACAGCTGCAATAAAAGCGCTGCTGAGATACTGAGGCTACAGCCTGAAAGTGAGGTGCAAAGAGACGTCTCCCTGCAGACTGTTATGGATGCTTTTCAGTCGGCAGACGTCAACTTCATCCCCTTTTACATATCTCTCCAACTCATCCACATAGCTGATACCTGCAATAGGTCAAATATTGGGTATTTACACAATACATTTGATTGACCTGATATGTGTCATCGTGTATTCACATCGGTTAAGCTTGCAATATATGAAGTTAGTGACGTTGGAGATTAATCTCCGTGACAAATGCAGAGAGCTGCCCATAATTCGAATACATCAAGCTTGTTGCATGTATAGTTTACCCAGTATGGGTCTTCTATTCGAAATAGAACACGATAATTTCTGAAGCATCCAAATGGTTGCTATTCAATTTCGTATTAGTGTTCCTTCACCACCACCAGTTGGAGAAGCGTCTCTCGAACAACGAAGAAAAAGTTCACCCCAATGTGGCGGGTCTGTACGGCGGATCTCTCACCATTACAAGCGACTGGTCCGCCATTCAAAATTTAACCGCCGTCCATTGAAGAATATCCGCGTCCATAATCCAAAAACCTATTCCATATAACAGCACTAGCACCAAATTCAAAAAGGCAATCATAGTATACATAAACATACGCTAGTTTCCTGCAAGAGAGAAGCGGTCAACAGGTTTCATTGATGCCGGAAAGACATCATGATGTTCCAAACATATCAAATCCGTATCGCGGATTCGTATTCTTAATCCATATGATATTCGTTGTAAAGTCATCATGTGGAGAATGATGTATCTCAGTCACGCTTTCATTGTGTCTGTTCATATCAGCACCATGAGGATCTTGAATTACATGGGTTCATACGGCCCCTAGCCCCGGGTTAAGCGAAATTAGACACAAGTTACCAAACGTAACGCCATGGATCTTGCACGCTACGCTCGTATTTTGCTATCAGCATGCGATATGTGTCGCCAAATTTGAGAAACTTTGAGTGGAGGCGTTTGGTGGTATAGCCGTGTTTTATAAGATTCTGCAATAATGTTTTGTGACGTTGATTAAAATCGTCACATTTAATACAGTATCTAGCAAATGCTGCTAGGCGATATATGCATACGCCATATGCAGGTGCCACTGGAATATTACTGCCAAGAAAGGGATAGTTACGATGTCGAAATTGCAAGCATCTTTTTTGTCATGAAGTTGACGAGAAAGAAGGCCCACTTCATTTTTATAGAGATACATGTCTACGTATGATGTGCCGATGGGGCTGTCCGTAGTTTCCTACAAATCCAGTGAAGGTGGATAAATATCCTTCGCTGCTTGATTTATATAGCGATTTTCCAGAATGAAAAGATCGTCTATATAGCGTTCGGTGAATGAGACGGAACGGGCTTTGAATTGATCGTGACATTTTTGTGGAAATTCACTCAATGCTCACACTTTACTGGATGTTTCTACAAACACACACAGTCCCATTCCAACCATCACAAAGAAACACCAAGCTTTTTGACAAGTTGTTGACAAAAACTAGCATCTAGTCCTTCACTCGTCTATAAAATAATTCTTGCGTACATAATTCATATAACAGCATTAATTGCACCAAATTAAAACAATCATACAACTGAAGCACGAAGAGATAATGCATTCTTCAGGGAGGTCAATTGGGGCTTGGACTTAGACACTTCGCGACAACGTGACCTTTTTTTGAGTGATGAAGTCATACATGGAATTTCTCTCGATAGGGAACATTTGGGATTGATTCTTACTAAGGTTCCGATTTTCATGAACCATTTTGGCAACTTCTTGCTGTCCGGTGAATCCTCACTGTTCCCAGGAAAGGGTTTCCAATATTTCTCGAAGACTTCAAAAAGCAAATCATTTTAATATAGAACACCACTTGAGTTCCAGTTTCATCCACTCCATATGCTTGTGGTTGATCCTGGATGTACATGTATACCAGCCAAGTATCGTGATGCTATTATTATGCTGTTCAGGAGCTGTCTGGTTTAACACGGGGTTTCAACCAGGAGCAGGTTGTCAGGACAAAGCTTAAGAAATTTGAGGTGTGCTCCAGAATAATGTTGTACAGCGCGGAGCTTCGGTCACTGCGTATCTCAAGGGTTTGAAGCCTGGTTCAGTTTCCCATAAGCAAGTCCTAAATAGTTCAGGAAATATCTGTTTGGGGAAAGTTGTAAGCATTCGTCTCGGTTTGAAATTTCTGCAGCAGTGATTCTTTCATGAATGTACAGGTGTGGAAGCAACGGTGGTCCGCCAGATATGAGGGTCCGGGGTCCAGGTATCTGGATCTGGGTGCCCGAAGGGCACCCAGATCCAGATACGAAAGTCCTCCCTCGGAAATCATTGTCCCCCTACCAGCAGAAACCAGAGTCCTGATATCGGGCTGGGGTGTCGAATGTCCCTCCCGCAGGCCTGGTAGGGTTAAACAAGGAATTGTTTGCATGTAATAGTCCAAGATATATAGAAAACATGCAAATTTGACCCCGTCTTTGGAAGACCCACGGAATATGCCGTTAAAAGAATACAAGTGGTGGCCTAGTTACCTCAATGAATGGCAGCTTCCACACCTAGATAGAACAATTACATATCGCGACTTGCGTTCATAGATTACAAGCGTCTAGTCCGTCATTCATAATCCAGCCGTCGTCCATTAGAGAATATCCGCGTCCATAATCCAAAGACCTATTCCATTTCCATATAACAGTATTAGCACCAAATTCAAAAAGACAAAAGCATACATAAACATAGGCTTGTTTCCTGCAAGAGAGAAGCGGTCAACAGTTTTCAATGATGCCGGCAAGACATCATGATGTTCCAAAATATCAAATCCGTATCGCTGATCAGTATTCTTAATCCATAATATTCGTTATAGAGTCGTCATCTAAAAATGATGTACCTCAGTCACGCTTTGATTGTGACTGTTCATATGAGTACCATGAGGATCTTCAAGTACATGGGCTCACACGGCCCCTAGCCCCGGGTTAAGCGGAATTAGACACATGTTACGAAACGTAGCCCTATAGATCTTGCACGCTACGTTCGTATTTTGCTATCAGCATGCGATATGTATCGCCAAATTTGAGAAACTTTGAGTGGAGGCGCTTGGTGGAATAGCCCTGTTTTATAAGTTTCTGCAGCAATGTTTTGTGACGTTGATTAAAATCATCACATTTAACACAGGATCTAGCAAATGCTACTAAGCGAGATATGTATACGCCATATGCAGGTCCCACTGGAATATTACTATCCAGAAAGGGATAGTTTACGATGTCGAAATTGTAATCATCTCTTTTGTCATAAAGTCGACGAGAGAGAATGCCCGCTTCATTTTTATAGAGATAGAGATCTAAATAAGATGTGCCTGTAGGGCTATCTGTAGTTTCCTTCAAATCCAGTGAAGGTGGATATATATCCTTCACTGCGTCATTTATATAGCGATTATCCACAGCGAGAAGATCGTCTATATAGCGTTTGGTGAATGAGAAGGAACGGGCTTTGATGGATCGGTTTTTGAAAGCGCCTGTATATAGTCATATTCATAAGAGAACAGATACAGGTCAGCCAATTTCTCGTTTTGACTTGTTGTAACGTATGCTCGCCAATACGTTGTATTCTTCATTGTAGTGAACAAGCTCCCGACAAGCAAAGAGACGAAAAATCACGAAGAAAAGCCATTAGGTGTGATGCAGTCTTACCTGGCTATTTCTTAGCATAAATTTCAAGATTTTCTGTTAAAATTATCTTGTTTTTTCATTTCATTTTCATCCTCACTCACCTCTTGGGTAGGAGGGAGAGATAGAGAGAGGGGGGCTTAGCGCGTTATTGACCTACTTACAACCGGCGACGTCAACAGGTCACTTTCGTCTGACCTTTGTGAGGCCACTCTCGGTTCCGGTCACGTGATCGGAAGTGCACAATAGTGAAAATGCGCATAATAGCGGAAATCATGCGCAGGGATAAAGGTCACTTTATGTCACATGACCGGAACCGGAAGTGACTTCACAAAGGTCAGACGGAAATGATCTGTTGGCGCCACCTGTCGGGAGCAGGTCAATAACGCCGCAACTCCCCTTTCTATACTACTCTCTGGTAAACATCTTCGCGTGTAAACTGGATGGAAAATCGGAAGTAGTAATCGAGGCGGACACTGGGTTCCAGGTTAGGACTTTCGTCTCCTGGAAGCCGGTGTCCCAGGACATCCAAATCCAGACCTGAATGCCAGACGGACAATTAAATCCAGATCTTAGTGTCTTGGGACACTTACGTCTAGACGCGAGTGTCCCCTGGACACTGGATGCATCGGGCCACCGTTTCCGTCACACCGGCATTGGTGTCTGGCTTCAACAAAGATATTTCCACCAAGGAGAATGAAATAAGGACTACAAGATACACTGGAGGGGTTCTGTGTCACTTTTTCGCAGGACATACAAGGTCATGCGGATGTCAAAACGTACATAATGAGACCCTGCGCATTCAGTAAGAGGCCACATGTTACAATTCCACTGAAAATATTAAGAGGCAGAGGCACTATGATTACTGGAAAAAAGTGAGCCTTGTCCAACCCATCATCAGGAAAGTCAATTCACGACAGTTTTCACTTCTGGGTGATATCGCATGGCCGGTATGGAGGATAAGAATGTCCGATGTCCGGACAAGTGTCCGACCCCTATCTTCTAACCCAGGTTCTCCACATTGGGGACAAGTGAACGTCCTTGGTTGCAATAGAAAAGGATATGACACTAATCCCCAGGACATTCTTATCCGTCACACCGGTCCTGAAATTATGCGAGCCTTCTTGACTAGCGCCTATTTACCTTGCGTAAAAGGTCAGACTTCCTGTAACGACAACATGTCTTACTCTAAGGCCAACGGCACCACCGTCGCCTCTTTTCCTTTTTGTTCTATCGCCATTACTGAGAATTAGCATTATGATTTGAGGGTGACAATGCGTATTGACAAGCTATTCATACATGTTGTCATGCCTGTATTTAGTATATTCGGGTGTAATATTCATAGATCCAGCTTGTCGTTGGAATGACGTGACCGAATCAGCCATACAAATGGTGCAAACACCAGAACTAGTAGTTCAACCTGCAGTTTTATATGCCAGTACTGGAGCTTTGGGTTTCAATCACACTTTTGGCGATTCGGTTGAGAGGATAGATAACCCGAGAACCAGCCTCATCCCCATTCAATGCTTCAAATTGTGACAGCTGTTTATTGCATTTCCGGAGTAACTGGTAAATATGAATCTGTTAATGGAACTCAGCATAATATTCCTTCAACGATGAAACAATGGTGGCATAGTCAACTAACATGCATGGCAAGACCAATTCATCGTCTTGACATAAAAAATATAGGCCTAACCTATCACAGATCAAAAATAATTACCAAACCCAATAGCTTCGAGGAAAATCTCGGCAACATAACCTGGTCAATTTGATACATGTATATGTGATACGGTATTTCTATTCTATTTTCGCTGGTTCGAATCCCGTCCGCTGCACTAGATTCTGTGCGATTCTAAGAGAGTTTAATCCCAGAATAACGAAAATACTGTTATAATATCACTTTTTAAATGACAAAAAATATTTTCCTATGTATTTCTATTGTAACTACAGTGATGATGTCAGGATGTTACAAAAGAAATATATCAATATATTTGATGAGCTTCTATTTTATGTTAATGTTGGGGAACTTTATACTATGAGCTTTCCAAGAATTTGCAGCTGAAACCATCTGACTGGTGGCTTATCATATTGAGAAAATTCTGGACATGCTTGTATATTACTATAGGTGCAAGCTATCACAGAAAAGCTTAACCATGGGTCATGACGGTATCTCCAAACTCCTTCATAATTATCTGTTCTTGAGAGGCAAGGTTAAGGAATAGAGCTTGACCCAGACATATTTGTGGTAAGCCTTTTAGCTCCAGGTGAAGAGAGAATATTTGGAGGACATCGCCTACCAAGACGGTAGAATTAACTCATTTTCTCGCTTCCACCAGCTGTATCGTGAAGTATTTCAGTGTACAGGTGTATAATAATAGTGGTAGTCTTCGACTTGGCATTGTTTCACACAGTAGGAAGTTCATTAATCAGTTTCCTAGACTGAAGCAATGTGTAAAGCAGTCTCGCGTCAGACCTCCATTGTAGGCTTCAAATGTTCTCTGAGGACGACAAACTTGATATCCAAGATGGTGTCCTTATGTGATTGAAATATTGTTTGATCGTCGCTATGTAGCTGAAATATAGCTGAATGCGACGTTGAACCTTAATTCTCTCTCTCTCTCTCCCTAGTGTGATTGTATGACCTAATCATTCGAAACAGACTAACTCAACAAAGTCCACTGTGCCGCGATTTGTCGAAGGTTAAAGCTAGGTTCAGCCTCGTTGACGAATACGATTGTCTACGAAGTTGAACAACAGGTTCAACAGTTTGATCATACTAGTAGCAAATGTTTGTAGGGGTCTGGAAGAATTCCCCTACCGAGGTAGTGCGTATAGTATAGCCCATCGACAGACCCGCCGTTTAGGCCCGTCCTATTTGGACTTCCGTTCTTCAGGAGAAGCTTCTCCAAGTAAGTTTGGATAGGAAACTTACACCAAAGGTGAATGACAGCCAGTTTGGTTTCCATTTTCAAAAGCTAGCGTATTCTATCAGTAGCAGCTGGTGTGGCTGCAAGTTCCACTGTAGATGGAGCAAGGTTAACTCACATTGCGCTGGGATTTCTCTCTCAAATATGTCTAATTTTGTATATCGCAGGTATCAACCACGTGGATGGGTTTCTAATGATCATTTTAAGTCGCTCAAAAATAGAATTTTTTCTATCAATTCTCCTAAGTCACATAACCGTCAAAATAAGCGCTTCTCGGCAGCCAATGTTGAAAAAAAATGGCCGCCATGTTGAAATCCATCCATTCTGGTGTAGCAAAAGTGTGTTGATCGAATTCTTTGGGTACGGAAATGTGGGTATCGTCGTTTAAATTAACTTCCTATGTGTTTTAGAAGTGCCGATTTGCGACTTTGATGAATTCTGATGGCGGCCATTTTGAAATCCAATACGGCGGTCAACTATGGATTTGTGAGCCGGACTCCTCCTCTAAAAATGAACAATATATGTTTCTCCGTCACTATGCAAAGTTTCATGCTTTTATCACAAAGTGCACAATCGCCCCATTTTGTTTACATGTCTGCCTGACTATTATTGAGGACGATCTAGTTAATGATCTTGATAACCCTTCAGTGACATATTTTAAGTAAATCTCTTTTCATACTAATTTTCGAACTTGAACACTTTTACATGTTCGAAAGATGTTACAAACTAATGTCCATTTCAGTGTTCAGCATATGCACACTTTTATTGACAGTGTATGAATAAATAGCACGTTCTCTTTCAATTGGAATTAAGAAACATCAGGACATGGATATATCGATTAAACGCTTATTAACATGAAAAACATATTTTGAAAATCGCTGACGGGATTATTTTTTGGTCTGCGATATAGTCCAGTCAAATTGAGGTTTGACCCACCACAAATTGCAACAGAATTGTTTTTGCTGCAGTGCATTTCCGAAAGGTCTCTAGAATAACATACTAAAAGTCTACAAACAGATATGCATGGGAAATGTATTAAATTTCAAGTTGAAATTTGAGGTATTTTTCGCGAAATTTCAGTGTTGACCTGTCTCTTGCTCCTATAAGAAAATCTTGTACTTGGTACTAAGAGTGACAGAAATGGGTCATTACTTACACTCATTCCATTCGTTATCATATCAAGGTTATACTCAGCCTAAAATAATACCTTTGCACGAAAATATTTATGGAGAAATTCAAAATGGCGGATGTATGGGGTCATTCTAAATCTGAACTTTTTACCATTTTCATGACAGTCCAGACAATATATCTGGTTTTTGTTAGCTGGACCCAAAGCAAATTGCAACATAATTTTTTTCACTGGTATGAATTTCTAATAGGTTCTCAGAACAACATACTAAAAGTATACCAAAATCTATTTGGTGGAGATATGACTTTTTTGAAAACAAAGTTACGCCATTTTATAATACATAATAATACGCCATTATGCCTCATATAAGCAAGGTAGAATATTGTCTTTTTCCATGAATAAGGATAGTTTATCATCCAGAAATCCAATTAATACATGACCCAGGGTACAGTATGCCATGGTGGTGAAAACATGTGTCTTCCCGGTGGATTTGCTCATAAGCGTAGATAGCAAACTGATAGTTCAGCATCAGGCTATATGAATTATACATGGTAATATTCAGTCAGTTAACATTTTTGCCATTAGCATAATCATCTGAAAGAGGAATTCTCTCCCAAAATAAATGAAATGACAAGCTGTGATATAACTGTCACAGACAATATTTCCTCAAACCCACTCATGAAGATATCTCTCTATTATCTCAACATGTGCCTTGTTGAAAAATACAGCTCTGCAAACCATTAATGATCTATCGCAATTGTGTGTCAGATATGTTTTGACGAAAGAAGAATAATTATGCAGATCCTATCATCTAATTATCAAACAAATAATAGTCTAGATTATAGGCAAACTTGATGTTCTACCATGACGTTCTACCATGCCATTTACCATGTTTCATTTTACATTTTCAACAATATAGGCCATGCTCCTACAGATGCATCTTCTTCAGCTGCAATCTTTCTTGCGGTTACACCTGATAACCTCAAAGTGTGCCAGTGGAACTGGTGGCAGTTCAGTTTTCACAGAGAGAAGCCGTCCACCCTCATTCTTGTGGCTGCAATGGATGGCCTTCCCCTTTCCACTCTAAACACGCGAACCTTGATACTTAGCTGATGCTGATGTTGGTGGAAGGTTTTGAATGCCAGTATGTCGGCACCGCTTTCCGCTTCCCTTATATGTGTTGTAATTGTACCTGCACATATATGGTTCGTTTTTGTCACAGAAACGCTTGTATCTCATGCAGCCAATTGCTCCGTCAGGGTTACCATTGTATAAACACACAAGCATCTGCAATAGGTAACCTCAATCGGGACTTCCAATGGCCTGGTTGAACACTTCGGCTTGTTGGCGAAATAGCTCATTGAGCGTTGTTTTCTTTACGGCCGCACATTTGCCAATGCCATATGGTCAGTATACTGTGTCACCGCCTTGAATGGCATGCACAAACAGCATATTTGTGCAGACTTACATTCCCAGCACAGCCTTTGTCTTCTTGACATTCCAAACTATCCGTTTCTTTGCATTCTCTCTTGGCTGAAAGTAGATGTCATTGTCATCCATGTCTGTGTGAAAACAGAGCAGAACTAACAGGTCAATATCATAACCAACCAAAGTTTTGATGCTTTCAGTCGATTAAACCGCAGATTTTACAATAAAAACATCTGCATATGAAACATCCCGCCTTTTCCAACTGGTCACTCATAAGAGTAATGAACTGCTACTTGTTGACGTTGTTTGCTAGGAATTCGTCTTTCTTTGACTGAATGACCATGTCACTAGCGAGGTCCGAGAGTTTGGAATGTCAAGAATACAAAGGTTGTGCTGGGAATGCAAGTCTGTACAAATGTGATGCTTATGCATGCCATTCTGAGCTGTGACACAGTATTCCGACCATATAGCATTGACAAAGGTGCTGCCTTGAAGAAGACAACTGTCACTGAGTTATTTCGCCAACAAGCTGAAGTGTTCATCCAGGTCATGGGAGTCCCGACGAAGGCCATTTATTGCAGCAGCATAAAAAACGCTTATATTTTTATACAGTAGTAACCCAGAAGAAAGAATTGCCTTGAGGGAAAGACAATCCATTGCAGCCACAAAAAAGAGAGTGGACAATTCAATCGGTTTCTCCCTGCGAAAACTGATCTGCCACCAGCTTCAGGGGTTACTTGAGGTCATCAGGTGGAACTGCAAGAAGGATTGCAGCTGAAGCAGATGTTCCTGTAAGGATCATGGCCTGGATTGTTCAAGTGTGTGTGGAAAATGCAAACGACTGAGCTGTGCAAACTCATCAAACCCAGACCTTTGAAAATGACATTGTTGAAGACTGGTATTGGGATTGATAGTGCTGTGAAATAGGAAATGAGGAATAACAATAAAAGACATCAACTATATGTACGAGAAGTCACTTCCCCTAATAATGTTACCATGAACCAGAATGTAAAATGAAACTTGATATGTTATGCCGTCAGCTTTGCCTATAATTCAAAGTATTATTTGTTTGATAATTAATGATATATTAGGATCTGCATAATTATTCTCCTTTCATCAACAACATTTGTCTTACAAACAATTGTGATGGATCATAAATGTTAGGCAGATTGTCGGTATATATCTGAACTATTGCTAAACGCGACGTTGAATCTAATTTCTCTCTCTAATGATTGGCAAGGCTGCATTTTTTTTTCAACAAGGTACAAACACTATTGAATGTCGGGCCCGACACTTGCTACGTGCGTGTGACAATAGAGTTATATCTTTATAAGTTGATGGAACTATTGTCTGTGATTGTCATAGGTTGAAAGAAAATATATCACAGCTTGTCAGTTCCCTTTCGGATAACAATGCTAATGGAAATAATGCCAACTGGCAGGATATTACCATGTATGATTATATACCCTGGTGCTGAACTATCGTTTTGCTATCTACTTTTATGAGCAAATCCATTGGGAATGCAAATGTTTTCACCACCATAGAATAATGTATCCTAGATCATCATGTATTGATTGGATTTCTGGATGATAAACTGACCTTATTCAGAGACAAACCAATATTTTCTACCTTCTTAAATATGAAGCATGATGCTGTATTTTTGTTTTAGAAAAAGTCGTATCTCCACCAAATAGATTTTGGTAGATTTTTAGTATGTTGTTCTGTGGACCTATTAGAAATGCATATTAGTGAAAAAACATCTCTTGCAATTGGTTTTCGGTCCAGCTAAAAAACCCAGATAGATTGCCTGGACTGTCATGAAAATAGTAAAAAGTTCAGATTTAGAATGACCCCATACATCCGCCATTTTGAATTTCTCCATAAATATTTTCGTACAAGGGTGCTATTTTAGGCTGAGTATAACCTTGATATGATAACGAATGGAATGAGTGTAAGTAATGACCCATTTCTTTCACGCTTACTAGCAAGTACAATGTTTTCTTATAGGAGCAAGAGACAGATAAACACTGAAATTTCGCGAAAAATACCTCAAATTTCAACTTGAAATTTAAGATATTTCCCATGCATATGGGATTGTAGACTTTTAGTATGGTATTCTGGGGACCTTTCTGAAATGCATAGCAGTGAAATAAATTCTGTTGCAATTTGTGGTGGGTTGACCCCAAAAATGCGCTAGATTTACTGGACTAATAAGCGTATACGAAGAGCGCCCCAAAATATTTTACCCGCAAAACATTCTGGTCGATCAAATTGATGACAAAGACACACGGACATATGGAAACCGAGACCCCCTTCAAGATGCCGATTAATTTCGTATCCATCTCGAAAACTGTGACGTTTCGATCGAGATAGAACCGGCAGCAAACCGGGAGACGTTCTGCCCTCCCGGTTTCAGCCGAGAAATTTCCCAATCGATCTCGAGGGCATCGAGAAAGTACCTCAATTAATTGGACGTGCCCGCTAAGAGACTTTATTTCTACCCAAACATTATTCGCAAATTGTAGATACTGGCCAGCCGACGAATCAGTATACAACTCACCAAATACGACTACATTCAATGTAACACCGAGGTGAATTCGTGTGACCTTCAGATTGGAAGAAAACAACATTTATTTGAACTAGTTGAACGTTAGAATCAGTGATATGTTGTGGTGTTGACAAGATGGAAATTACAAGAAGAGGATATGAAAAAGTGAACATACGACAAGTGTCTGAAACACCCTGCTGTGAATAAGTTCCGCTTGGTGAAAGCGTTAAATTCTGGAGCACTTCTGATAATCCCTCAGTTTCATTCTTGTCGTAGTAAAAACTATCAAAAGACCACAGAGAGTTTAAATTGTCATCATGGAAGTCTAACGGAGTTATCAGACGTCATTGGTCCAAGGAAGACAGTCTGTTCACATCTGCAGCTTCCATGTTATTCCAAGGTGACGCGTTATAAAACTCGCCGGCAAATTGAGATACCATTATAGTCTTCAGACGTACTGACAAAACACAACTTAAAATAGCGCCAAACATATTTTGTTGGATTCTCATTTGCTACATTTGTGCCCGGGGGAATTAATTACTGCCTAGCTTCTGTCAAGAAAGAAAACATCCTCAAGGATAAAACGAATTATTTCGGATAAAGGTTATATTTGCTAGTGTCACCCCGAGGCGATACAATTAGAAATAGCAAGACTTGGAGATGTCAGCAAGCTTTTTATCATGAGTACTTTAGATGGATTTCCTTGAAATAAGCCATCGGAAATATCAAACTGCCACATCCGCTCAAACCTGTGCTCGCGTTTTCTTTACATCTCAATAAGATAACGAATACAATAAACCCATAAACCAGCTCTATGTCAGAATGTTTAAATTTCCAATTCAATGATTTATCGATTCAAATATAATTTTGAGCTTGAAATACGATAATATATTGGACCTTTAACACGAAATTAAGAACCGAAAAAGAATCACTGAGATGGGGTAGGCAATATACTCAACGCATAATACTGTGCGTGAGCATTAAGCTCATCATGTAATTATCTGAAAAACGTAAATATTCACAACCCTCTAAAAATCTACTTTAATTCACATTGCGAAGTATTAGAATTGCAGATTATCATATTCTGGTATTTGGCTGATTAAAGCAAATCAATTTTATTTTGTTTATTGTATGGAATTAATGGATGTCTCAATATCAATAGAAAAATGTAATTAATTTGTTAACGATTCACACAGACTGGCAGCCAACAATACATACTCAAACTATACGGTTGCATGTATTTGTGGATTGAGCTCAGAAATGAACAGCTGTCAATCACCCTAACGATATATTAGCCGGTGAAAATTTAGATCTCCTGACAGGTTTGTTTACTGTACATACAAATGTTATAAATGCTTTCAAACTGTATACCATCGGATATGTACACATTACCAATTGCTCTAATATTCTGACCGTTCGGTCGTGAAAGGTCAGGACAATAAATAGAATGCAATCGTACATATAGGCTTATTATATAGATTTCGGTTGAATTGTGTTTTACTGTGGACAGTACCGCCTTCCTTTATTTGGATGCATGTATTGTCGCTAAATGGCCAAAAATACTATGTTGTGAATAAGCTAGAACGTAACTACATGATACCGGTAAACAATGTTCACTCTCAAAACAGGCCAACGGCAACAGGCGGGGTTTTGTCCAATTTTGTTCAATAACCTCAGTCAGACCGGGTAAGCTCTGTCGGCCATGTAAGATAACGTCGATTGGATACAAAACATGTATACAATAGAGCTTGACCTTGTCACAGTCGGATAAACGGTTCCTCGCGTGTGGCGAACAATTGATCCATTTTACATGACCGACAGGCCCTGGTAACGTGTATGAATAGACAAACACTTACAACTGCAAATCCGGTCAGTCAAATGTAAAAGTGACCAGACCACCTATCATAGAACACTATATGCAATGGGGCATGAGCTTTGTGTGCGGGTTGCGAGATCCCAGAATTGTGATGTACATGTACCTGCATAGGCGGACTTGTATAGATACTGATGCAGCGTGTACATGTATGCCCCCAGATGTGGGTATGCACGTTTACCGATTTATACAAATTAATATATTTATTAAAGGAAAAACACATCATGCATAAATATATTTGCACCCCACAGAGAGCATAGCCTTTCATTTCTGTCCGACTAAATGTTTAATTTTTGCTCGTACCCATATTGAAACCATTTTCTTTCTTATTTTTGCATCTAAATACATGTAACCTGTCACTATGTATAGTTTCTTACGGAAAGGTGATATACCCATGTATAAAGGCCGGTGAATATTACATTGTCATGTGGATTGAAATGAATTGATGCATAAATAATTACAGTAGAGTGGAATGAATATGTATCTGAAAAAACATGTGAAAGGCAACAAATTTTATAACAGATAAACTTTATTTGTGACATGTATGACAATGAATAATTAAATATATACAATCTGTTTTTGTTTCTAAGACACAACTGTGTTGAAAGTGTCTGAACTTGGATTGTGATATTTTATTAACTCAGGAACGAATATACTGAGGATCCACTAAACTTTGAAAGATTATAATATTTAGGAAATAGTTCAGACATACTACAAGCATGTACTTCATTATATGCATTATATTGATACAATTTCCAATAATTGAAATAGAAATCTACCAAGATCTATAAACACCATCTGTGATTAATTTTCTATAGTCAGATGATCTACATTGAACAGCATCTATTGTTGAATAAAACCGACGAGAAAGATCCACACAATTACATAATTGAGACCCTGAGAGGGAAGGCATATATATTAAGGCAATATGCCGGAGGGATATTTAACTATGTTTTAAATTGTTTTCGTTTTTCTGTTATACTATCTTTATGCAATACATCGGTTGTGGCTATATTGACAAAAAATGACAATCATATACAAATATACTTAGAAATACTCATTCGTGGTACTCAACCATTTCTATCGATATTAAAGTTGACTACACTAATAGGTGTGTTTTTAAATGTGAGCACGGTTTGGGGGGTTCAGTATATCTGTACACCATAAAAAATGGCTGGCCAAGACATAACAATAGCATCAGTAAATTGCAGAGGGCTAAACAATAAAGAAAACCGGACAGATATATTTCGACATCTGCGTGAGAAAAAATCATCAATATACTGTTTACAGGATGTTTATTTTACTCGTAAGATGAAACAGAGAATATCGGAAGAATGGGGATATGATGTTTACATTAGCCCTTATAACAGTAACTCGAGGGGAGTGGCTATTTTATTTAATAATATATTCGAATTTGAGGTTCTTAGATCCAAAATAGATTCAAAACATGGCAATTATCTTATACTGGAAATTAAAACTTCTGATATGAGATTTACGTTGGTGTCAGTTTACGCTCCCAATACAGATGACCGCAACTTTTTTGAACATATCCAGTGTGTACTAGAGGAATGGAACAGTCAACATATTATTCTCTGTGGAGACTGGAACCTAGTCAAAGAACCAGAATTTGACACTTACAATTATTTACATGTAAATCATCCTAATGCTAGACAGAAAGTAATGGAACTTAAAGAGTACTTCAATGTATTGGATCCATAGCGCGAACATAACCCAGAACTTAGAACGTACACTTGGCGACAGCCGACGCCCCTGAAACAAGCGCCACTGGACTTTTTCCTCATTTCACAAAATCTTTTGCACGGTGTGAAAAAAACTGATATCCACACAAGTTACAGATCAGATCATTCACTCATCACATTGGCATTGTCATTCAAAGATTTAGAAGGGGAAGGGTTTTTGGAAGTTAAATAATTCATTAACGAGGGATAAAGATTATGTAGAGCTGGTTAAAAGAACAATTAAGGAAACAGTACAGCAATATTCACAGCCAGGAAATGTAGTAAACTTCCATAATGAAGATAAAACCGAACATACCATCAATGATCAACTATTATTTGAAATGATATTGTTAAATATAAGGGGTAAATCAATTTGAAATGATATTGTTAAATATAAGGGGTAAATCAATTTCATATTCATCACATAAAAAGAAAGAAAGGGAAAAGGAACAACTTCATTTAAAAGAGGAATTACAGATAAAAGAAAAAGAATTAGATATACTTACAGAATATGATGAAAAGAAATTAGTCCTTAATGAGATAGAAGAGATAAACAAAAAATTAGAAAGTATTAATAAGAGTAAAGTTGAAGGCATTATGACTCGAGCCAAAGCAAACTGGTCAGAAATGGGAGAAAAACCTACAAAATACTTCCCGTGCCTCGAACATAGAAATTATTTGAACAAAGCTATAAATAGAATAGAAAATTCCAGAGGTGAAATATTAACAGATTCAGAAGAAATTTTACAAGAAACAAAATCTTTCTATAAAAAAATTTATAGTAGAAAAGAAACGAGTGATATTAACCTTGATATGCTGATAACAGAAGAAATACCAAAACTTAGTGAAACACAATCGGAGTCTATTGAAGGGGAGCTAACTCTTGATGAAATCTTAGAAGCCTTAAGGAATATGAAGAACGGAAAAAGTCCCGGTCCGGACGGATACACCGCAGAATTTAAAAAAAAAATTTGGCTCGATTTGAGACATTATTTACTCAACTCCTTAAATTACGCATATAGAAATGGTGAATTATCTGTAACACAGCAAAGAGGAGTAATAACCTGTCTTCCAAAAGAGGGAAAGCCAAAACATCTGCTGAAGAACTGGCGGCCAATTTCGCTTCTAAATATTTCATACAAAATTGCATCAGCAGCCATTGCGCGGAGAATAAAAGATTGTTTTCCACATTTAAGTGCTGATCAAAATGGATTTATGTCGGGAAGATTTATAGGTGAAAATACAAGATTAGTTTTCGATGTATTGCAGTATGTAGAAAACCACCATAAACCAGGATTGTTAATGCTAATAGATTTCGAAAAAGCTTTCGATTCGGTAGACTGGTCATTCATTCAGAAAGTGTTAAAATTCTTCAAATTTGGTCCCTCTATACAGAAGTGTATTTTATCATAACGCGCAAACATCTGTATTAGTTAACGGTTTTGCGTCACCGTTCTTTCATATTTCGCGCGGCTGTCGCCAAGGAGACCCACTATCACCATACATATTCTTAATTTGTGCTGAGATACTTGCATCAATGTTAAGATCTAGCAAAAATATAACAGGAATTAAAATTGGTGATGTAGAATATTTATTATCACAATATGCAGATGACACAACAATATTTCTGGATGGATCGGTTAAAGGTCTTAGCTCTTGTTTAGATACATTAGAACACTTTGCAAATTTTTCAGGCTTACAAATTAATGTTGACAAGACATGGATAATAAAACTAGGATCAACTAAAATATCAGATGCAACATTTCGAACAAGATGGAAATT
This sequence comes from Hanleya hanleyi, assembly GCA_036873755.1. Classification (NCBI taxonomy): domain Eukaryota; kingdom Metazoa; phylum Mollusca; class Polyplacophora; order Lepidopleurida; family Hanleyidae; genus Hanleya; species Hanleya hanleyi. Next base: position 52,529 of record JAVTVY010012420.1, read on the forward strand.
AGACTGGTCACAGGGGGAGTTTAAATTACTGGGATTAATATTTACACACAATCTGGCTGAAATGGTTGAAAGAAATTACAAAGATAAATTGAAAGAAATCCAAATGTCCATGAACTCATGGGCGAAGCGTGGACTCACACCCCTAGGAAGAATAGTTATATTTAAAAGTTTACTAATACCAAAATTAAACCACTTATTTTCGGCCCTTCCAAATCCGCCTGATCCAATCATCGAAATTCTCCAAAAATATTGTTATGCATTTATATGGAACTCAAAACTTGATAAAATTTCTAGGGAAACTGCATCTAAAACATTTAAAGAAGGGGGTTTAGACATTCCGGTCATAAAATATGTAATTCAGGCACAAAAGATATCATGGATAAAAAGACTCAATTCAAATCCGAAGTGGGGTACAATATTAAAATTGTATATTCCCCAGGACATAGATCCATTACAAGTAGGTCCTGTGTTTCTTAGCGAAGCAGTTATACCATTTTTAGATAACAATTTTTGGCAGGATGTATTTTCAGCGTGGGTGGATTTTCAAAAACAATTAGGATACAGATGATGTACAGAATTTAGCAGTGAAAAGTTATGGTACAACAACAAGTTCACCATCAACAACCGTCCATTTTACCTTGCTTGGTGGAATAATAAAGGTGTTCGCTTCGTCAATGACCTTCTGGATGATACGGGGGAGAATTCCTTTCATTTCAAACATTCGAATCACGATTTAATTGTAAAACAAATTACTTAGAATATATGTCGGTTACAAAATCAGTTAAAGCAGCAGGAAATTTGATGGGATCCAAAACACTGAAAAAACATCCTGTAGGATCTTTTATCCCACCAGCTGTACCTCGCCTGTTAGCGAATAGAAAAGGCTGTCAGATATTGTATAAAACAATACTTAACCCAAAATTCAAAAAAGCAAAGGCACATTTAAAATGGGAAGAAATTCTTCAGAAATCATACAATGAGCCGGATTGGAAACTGTTTTATATTCAGGTATCAAAATACAAGGAAGTGAAATACAAGTGGTTTCAATACCCGTGTTATTAATAGAATACTGACAACCAACATACTTGCACATAAAATGGATAATAATGTTAGTAGTCTGTGCACATTTTGTAATAGGACCCCGGAGACTATTATTCATCTTTTGTGGTACTGTGATCAAATAAATGTACTCTGGATTACAAGCGTCTAGTCCGTCATTCATAATCCAGCCGTCGTCCATTAGAGAATATCCGCGTCCATAATCCAAAGACCTATTCCATTTTCCATATAACAGTATTAGCACCAAATTCAAAAAGACAATCATAGTATACAAAAACATAGGCTTGTTTCCTGCAAGAGAAGCGGTCAACAGTTTTCAATGATGCCGGCAAGACATCATGATGTTCCAAAAATATCAAATCCGTATCGCTGATCAGTATTCTTAATCCATAATATTCGTTATAGAGTCGTCATCTAAAAAAAGATGTATCTCAGTCACGCTTTGATTGTGACTGTTCATATGAGTACCATGAATTGAAAATTGAATTAGGGTTAGCCTCAGTAGGTATTAATATTAAATTTTCACCGGAAAATGTAATCTTGGGATTGATTACCTGAAATGAGAAATAGGCCTTTGAATTATTTTATAACCATCATTAAATTTTCGATATACAAAAATGAAAGTGGTAAAGAAAATCCCCTGCATAAGAAGCATACAAAACGAAACCAAAGCTATTGATGAAATCCAAAAACATATACATTACAAGAATGGTGAACGTACTCAATTTGACCAATATTGGGCAACTTTGCACCTCTTATTTCGAGGCTGATGCTATTGTCACAGAAATTTTGACTCGTAAAATATATAGCCAGATTAGAAGCTCCCAGACCGTGTACACATTAGGTAAATATACTGATATGATATAGACTGCCCACTTCTATATACTACTATGTTATGTACATGTATACTATATAAATATGGTGCATGTAATATTGTATTCCGATGATTTCAATTTAGATTATGATTTGTATATGCTTGCCCAAAAAGTTGAATAAAGTGTCAATTATAAAAAAAATATATTCTGGTTTAATTTCATGTCGTTCGATATGTTGCAAAGTTCAAGTGCATGAGAATGTTCTGCGTAAGAATGCATGATACTTAAAAGAAATGTATTTTACTGAAACCCGAACAATTCTCGGACATTGTGTTTCATCACAATAGGTCAGTGGTCACTTAGGCGGTATGAAAATATGGTGTCATCCAGTACCAATTTCAGTGAAACAAGGCCGACAGGAGGTGCCCAATTTTATCAGTTTTTCCGCGTTGAACTTCCCCTTTCCAACTGGCCGGAAATATTGCCAGCGCGCGTTAATTACAGACAATACTTCGGACTCACTCATCGGTATTTAACCACCAGTACTTTATCTGAATATCAACCAATCGTAGGGTTAGCCTGTCTCGTAGTCCGGTACATGAGAACTTTGCCCGACTGGCTGAATAGGTGAATTATTTCCTATTCCTTCCAAAGCGTTTCAGCACCTTTGCCCGTAAAAGCATATTTTCTTTCTCTACACGTGTGTTATTTCGGATACAGAACACCGTTCGACGGACAATTAGACTTTGAGCACATATAGTTTACTATAAAAGCGTTCGATTGTTTATATTTCAGTGCATTATTAATCGTTTCTCTCAGAAAATCTGCTCGCTCCCAGTATTTGCGAATGAGCGCATGAATGAGCATCCTTATTTTGTTTTGGATAGCATTGATCTTCCATTTTGCAGAAAAATACTTTCTCTTATTAAAGTGACAGCTTATGCGTTTAGTGTTTGGGAGCCTACATTTCTTTTATACCGTATTTGTCCTGGGCGATTTGAAACCTGTCCAGGCCTGCCCCCGCCCCTCATCCCTAAATAGTTTGCTTACCCCTTGAGCTAGGTATCTCAAACTTACCATACTATATCCTTGGGTCAACCTGTACTAGTAAATGTAAAAATAGAAATATGGTCACCATGATGACGCCAGGGTGCCGTCATTTTCAAAAACGGCATTTATTTGGTCAGATTTCTTTTATATTTTTGTTTTCTTCGCAAAAACTACATGATAAATTAGTTAAAAATCTGATGTGAAATAAAATAGCTTTTACCCAATTTTGCTCGCAGAAAAGGAGAAATTTTGAAGAAAATGAGGAAAATATCACTTTTTTGCTACCCCACATGGACGCTATTTTGAATTTACCCATGATTCTCTGCTGGGAGATTATGAGCATAGGCTTAAAATGACCCCACTGTGATAAACTATAAATTCATGGAGTGTCGGAGAGAGAGAGAGAGAGAATTAAGGTTTAACACCGCATTCAGCAATATGTCAGCTATGTGAACACCCTCGTGTTCTGGCACATGTAGGCACCGTCGTGATCTGTCTGAAAAAAATGTTAAAAACGACGTTGAATCCTACTCACACACTCACTCGCTCCCTATATAGCGACGATCAAACAAAATTGTTGTCTAATTAAGCCAGCAAAACAAGTCAACAACCCCAAAAATCTAAAGGTGACCAACACAACAAATTAAAAACCTGTACATATATTACATTTATACAACAAACCGATTTCCATCAAATAACCTAAAATCGAATATTCTTTTACCCGACATAAAAGATCTTAAAGTAGCTGCTCGATAAAAAGCATCTCTGACAATTTTGAAATCTACATGTATATAGTCGAGCATAATATGCTTCACTGTGAGATCTTCGTTTTTATACTAATTGTTCGTGAGTTAAACGTGTATGACCGATTCTACACCGCCTGATCATGGCTTGATCGAAACGTTTCTGGTTGCTTAGATGAGTATTTTTGAACACATGAAGTTTGTTTTTCTGCCCAGTATCCCATAAAGATTGAAATAGTTTTCTCACATAAGCACAAACACAAGGTCTGAAATCGCTATACGGGATTCAACCTCATTATTTAGGGCTGCCTTAGCCATTTCAATATCAGTATGTTGATCAAATCCATGACTTGATGACTTGAAGATCCAATTTTAATCGCTTGACAGCATGACAGTGAATATGAGCTATTGTCCATTTAGCGGACCCAACACCTTCTAAATCTGACAAAAGAGCTTTGGTGTCGGCAGTAAATATCGAACTTTCACCTGGTAGTCGAAAGGTTTTAGTTTGAAACTAAGAATAGTAGCACACGCTACTCTGTCACCATCTTTAGAGCCATCCGTATAAATAGCCTGATGCGATCTAGGTTTTCTCTCAATAGACCAAATTCTTGTGTATAAACGAGCTGGCTCGCGTCTGTCTTCTTATATGTCGCCAGGGTAATCTCTACTTCTGGTTTGGCTAACTGCCATGGTGGAATAGGAAGGAGCTTGTTGGCGAAAATTTGAATAAACTAAATACCAGCTGCTGCATTGTGTTGTTTCATACGAATTCCACGAGCTGGAGTAATGGAGAGTTTCTTTAAATACAAATATACGTATTGAGGGTTGAAAACACAGTTTGAGCGATTAGATCGTAATTGAGGGGTGATATATAGCAGTTATTGTTTTATTTTTAGGAGTCCTAAAGGAAATTCATCAGCTTTCTCTAGGGGACGTTCTGAAGGCTCTGAGGCAAAGTCTGGGTCCTTGGTGTGAAATAGGGTCTAGCTTTGCCAATTTTGAATTGCTTGCACCATTGTAAACACAATTTTGCCATAACCAAGCTTACAACGAACAAGTGATCGATATAGCTGGAGAAGCGTCCGCTGATCTCCGCCCACTTACTTCTCTACCTTCAACAAATCAATAGCTTTCGTGCACATAGGCAATTTAGGCAATGTATATGCGATAACAAGGTTAATTGGCGACAGTGCAACAAAAGTAAGTTCCCCCCAAAAGCGTTGTTTGATATGTCCCACGATATCTGCCCGATCGCGATGAAATTTTGTACACACTATCCCAGTAAGCAGCCGACACGGTATATCAAGGATTATCCTGTAGGTGCAGTTGTGCTCTAATGAGCATGCGCAAACTGGAACTAGGTCGGATTTTTTAATGCCAACTGTTCATTTCCTCACACATTCAACAGCTTCACTGGGTGTCTCGACGGCCAGTAATCGTTAAAATCGCGTGTAACCACCACGACACTGTATCACATTCCGACAACGAGCTCGCATCGTGTTGATGATGGGAGTTTGAAATTGTCAAAATGTCGATCGCCCAGTCCTGAAATTTATTCGTGTGGTTGTGCATTCGGGACATGACACACACAACAAGAAATTCATACGTTTTCACATGACCTGCATCAGGTAATGTGATGTCCGAGATGGTCAATACAAACGGTCGCATACCCGAAAAGCCCATATTACTGCCCGCAAGTATTAGGCCCTAAAAGTAGAAAATTTCTGTGGTAAACCATGCCTCGGTTATCGAATATGGATAGGACTATTGCAATTGGCCTTTTGGAGGCTAACGCGCCCGTAAAACAGGTTGCGCGTCGAATGGGGGTGTCCTAATGCCATTCGTAAATTACAAGCCAAATTTCTCCAAACTAGAGATGTGAAGGATCTGCCGAGAAGTGGAAGACCCAGGGCAACCACGCAAAGACAAGATCGGCGAATCGCAAACGTCGCACTCTGGAACAGAAGGTCATCAGGTATGAGGGTGTGCGCGTGCCACAAAAAATCGAATACCATTGTCGTCGACCAATCACTTTCTTAGTTGCAAGGTCTTTCTTTGCATGACGCGCGATCGGGGTCTTAAAAAAAGATTGAAAATGTCAAGCAAACAAAAACTGAGAACGTCTCACTGGCTTGCACAGAGGTCAAATTCAAGCATTTCAGAATGTTTTGAAACTGAATTTTGGAACAGAAGCTGAAAAATCACATACCTGTAATCAGTATGATAAATGGCCGGTGATATTGCTAAATCATTGCCGAATGTGGCGCGGATTCAACACGTTCCTCAATTCAATTAACTCCCATTCTAAATTCCAGCACCAGAAGTCCGAGATCGGGTTCGAGCAGATGCTGGTGCCGGGGCTAGGAGGTTGAGTGCCCAAACAATTAGTAGACGCCTGAAAGCCGTCGGATTACGTGCTAGGCGCATGGATAAGAAAGCCTTGTTGCTTCGCCGCATAACATAGCGCAACATATCATGTTCGATGGACTAGACATCAGTGGGCCAATGCTCTCTTCAGCGACGAAACGCGTGTCTGTCTCCGCCATGTTGACGGTAGGAAGCGTGTGTGGCATCGGCATGATTAAGAGTATGCAGAGTTCTGCGTGGAGCCCAGAACGGCCTTTGGTGGTGACAGCGTAATGATGTGACCAGGCACTATTACCACAGGCAAAACCGATCTGGTGC
>JAVTVY010012421.1:0-56045 GCA_036873755.1 Hanleya hanleyi
ACGTTGACACTGTCTGTTAATACAGGGGGCGTCGGAAGCAAATTCAAAGTGGTACGGCCACTATCATTGCACTTTAGGTGAGGATCCAGGGGCCGCCCAGGCCCCAGATGCTCCTGGGTCTAGATCGCCGAACAAGCGTTCTGAGCGATTTCTGGCGTCAATCAAAATCACTCTGCAATGAAGTGTATTTTTAGTTCTTTCCTAACCCTTTTACCATGAAAACGCAATCGATGGTTTTCTGCGATGCTGAATTACAAAAAATTGTGTATAGTATAGTACTTTATCCTAGGCACATCGTGTAGAAGTAACCGAGATGATGCATCGATAATGTATACCAAATTTTACATTGAGCATTTGAACAGTGTCAGAGATAGAGATCATTAATGATTTTACATAAATTAAAGATGGTTGCCCATCCTTCCCGTCACTCAGAGGAACTAATGTGATTATTCATTAATGCAAGTCTCTTCATACATCGATGCTGTAAATCAAGTTTCGTATAGAACATTTGAATGGTATCAGAGATAAACATCATTAAAGATTTTGAATAAATTAAAGATGGCCGCCAAGATTTCCGCCCAATCCGAGAAACCAGATCTGTCATTCATCGTAAGTCTCTTGATGCATCAATGATGTATACCAAATTTTACACTGAGCACTCCAACGGAATCAGATATAGAGATCATTAATGATTTTGCCTAAATTAAAGATGGCCACCAAAGTTTTCAGTCAATCAGGTCCCGATTCAAAGTATCTGGATGTATCGATGATATATACCAACCTTCATATAAAACAACTGAATGGTAACCGAGATATGTAGGCTATCATTATCGATTTCGCATGAATTAAAGATGGCCTCCAGGGTTCCCAGCTAATCAGAAAAGCCTGTTTGGTAATTCGTTGAAAGTTGCTTGATGTATCGATGATGTATATCAAATTTCGTATTGAACAGTTGAATGGTTTTCGAGATATGGATCATTATCCATTTTGCATGAAATTAAAGATGGCTGCTAAGGTTCCCACCCAATCAGGTCCCAATTCTATAGGCTTCTGGTCCTTGACTAGGTAAATAAGCATACCAAATTTGGAATTCATCAGCGGAACAGTTTTCCGGCTATCTCGCTCACGAACGGACGTGCGGACAGACGGACGTACAAGATGATGACAATACCCCATGGCCAAAATTGGCCGAGGGGTAAAAACATGGGTCTGTGCCTGATAAATTTTAAACCTTTTGGGGTTGCAACTCATTCATAGAAAGCTCCCTGTACATGAACAACTGCACTGACAACTGCATGCCATCATCTGTCAGTCTGAAGACCGGCAAGGTTGAATTCAGTTCAATTCAGGAAATTGATCATATGCACAGTGTGCACCCAAACATTAGGAACACAGTTGTAATTAATATAGTAATATACATGTGTGGACACAAATGATTCGTGCAGAAGTTTCAGGGTAAATCATATGATGTGCAATACAATTATTTGTTAGCAAAATTGAAGGAAATGTTGTCCTTCGTTTAAGATGACACGAAATTCAAAAATCAGGGATTCAGTACTGCGGGTATTTCCCCGCCAGTTATTTCACATTATACTTCTGAAATAAAATCTGGTTCATGCAAAAGCTTTAGGGTAAATCATATAATGTGGAATAGAATGATTTCATATAGCAAAATTGAAGGCCCATTTTGACTGGAACGGACAAGAAGAAGAGAAACTCAGTGGTGCCACCTTCAGGCAGATGTTGCTGAAATGCAATACGGACTGGCGTCCTGTTGCAAGGAATGCGTATTCCGAATTTCGGAATAATCCAACACAGCATTAGGAAGTTATCGCTTCGAACAGATGTACACGGAAAAAAAATCTATTTTGACCCAGTGGCGCCACCTTCAGGCCGATGATGCTGAAATGCAATACGGACTGGCCTCTTGTCGCAAGGAATGCGTATTATAATTTTGGAAGAATCCAACAAAACTTTAGGAAGTTATCACTTCGAACAGACATGCACGGACGTACACGGACATCCACGGATGCAAAGAAGCAAGAACTAGTGGCGCCACCTTCAGGCAGATGTTGCTGAAATGCAATACGGACTGGCCTCTTGTCGCAAGGAATGCGAATGCTGAATTTCGGAAGAATCCAACAAAGCGTTAGGAATTAAGTTATCGCTTCGAACAGACATGCACGGACGTACACGAACATCCACGGACACAAAGAAGTAAGAACCAGTGGCGCCACCTTCAGGCAGATGTTGCTGAGATGTAATACAGACTGGCATCTTGTCGCAAGGTATGCATATTCCGAATTTCGGAAGAATCCAACAAAGCGTTACGAAGTATCACTTCGAACAGACGTACACGGACATTCACGGATACGAAGAAGCAAGAACTAGTGGCGCCACCTTCAAGCAGATGTTGCTGAAATGCAATACGGACTGGTGTCTTGTCGCAAGGAATGCGTATGCCGAATTTCGGAAGAATCCAACTAAGCGTTAGAAAGTTATCGCTACGAACAGACATGCACGGACGTACACGGACATCCACATACGCAAAGAAGCAAGAACTAGTGGCGCCACCTTCAGGCAGATGTTGCTGAAATGCAATACGGACTAGCGTCTTGCCGCAAGGAATGCATATTCCGAATTTCGAAAGAATCCAACAAAGCGTTAGGAAGTTATCGCTTCGAACAGACATGGACGGACATCCACGGACACAAAGAAGCAAGAATCATTTTAAAGTCCCCGGCCGCGTTGCGGCGGAGGACAAAAAGTAGTTCCTCACAAATGAACATTTTGGTTCAATTTTATTTCAAACATTATTAATGTATTCATTTAATACCCAGCGAACATTTAACAAGATGTGAATCTGAATAGAGATGGCAGTTGATTTCCACATAACTCATGTTTGTTACTTTTTCGCATATACAATTTGAAGCCATACTCTGGGCTACCCCCATTAGGTACTCGTGATTAATTTTTATTTTCATATTCAACCCATACATTGATTTCCCAGATATGCCCATACTTTGTTATATCCCAATGCATTAACAGAAAAAAAACCCAATCCTTGTTTTCATGTAAATTTTGCCTACCGCCTGATCTAATTAACGATGAAATGATCTGAACCGAATTCGACACAGACTTGGAATCCTTGGCACATCATTCCATTATGTTCAAATAGAGACATCTTCATTTTGACAGAGTTTACAGGGAACGTACATGGCGGAAGTGGGCAAATTTGGAAAGGCTATAGATATATAAAGGTGAGTGACAATTGGGTTTTTCTCAGTTAACATTTGATGTACGGTACACAGCCAGAAAAATGGTGTTGAAAACATCAATAAATGGCGTTGAATTTAGACCAACACCATGTGTGCCCAACACCCATTATTGGTAACACAATTAATTGGTGTTGAATCAGTATAGCACTTATCAGTTAACATCAAAATATGGTTTTGAACCATTTTTCAGCTTCCTTTATTGGTGCTGACCAACACCATAATTTGGTGTTGAACTGGTCGCAACACCATTTTAAGTGCTCACATTGCTCAACATCATCTCAACACTACTTTATGGTGTTGACCAGCTCTCAACACCAACAAATTACACGAGTTTTGCTCAATTATTATGGAATGTACTAACACCAATTGTATTTTGGGTAACAATAACTACTGATGTGATACCACGAGTTGCATTTTAGTTACAATGCGAAACCATGGTTTTTAGGTTACATGAATAATAAAGCACTGAATTCTATAATACGATTATCACTGGTGTTTCTTGATATGTATAATAATATATCAGACACCGTTACAATCAAGATGGCCATTTAGAGGTCAGCGTATATAACATACATGACATAAGGCTATTTTATGGATAGCAACCTCTTTGCTCTGGTGCTGACGTTCCGTTGGAAGTATCTCAAACGAAACGTCAGCACCAGATCAATAAAGGAAGTTGCCATCCATAAATAGACATATGAATTAAGAATACCGATCAGCGATACGGATTTGATACTTTTGGAGCATCATGATATCTTGCCGGTGTGGAGGCTAAGAATGTCTGTGGCTACGAGTGTCCGGCCCCTATCTTCTAACCCAGCTAGGACATTTTTCTCCACATTAGGGACAAGTGTCCGTCCTTGGTTGCAATAGAAAAGGATATGAAAACAAACACTAATCACCAGGACATTCTTATCCATCACACCGGCATCGTTGAAAACTGTTGACTGCTTCTCTCTTGCAGGTAACTAGCCTATGCATATATTTATGTATACTATGATTGTCTTTTTGAATTTGGTGATAATGCTGTTATATGGAATATGGAATAGGTCTTTGGATTATGAACGCGACTGAATTATGGATGACGGACCAGACGCTTGTGATTGTGTGTGAAATAATTATATACTAAGTAAATCTCCTATATAACAAGATTGATTTGATTTACAGAAAAAAAGCCATGGAACAGTTCTGCAACAGTGATACCAGTAACCAGGAACAACAATTCCGCTGTCATTTTACAATAAATTACAACAATACGGATTACTAATGAGCAATAACTATATCTACATTCCAAACGTGTCTTAGTTAATATTTATTCACATATGGCATTCTCGTTCCAGTCACATATTTGCCAAGTTCAGATACAGTACCATCCATCACTCGACCATGTGCGAGCATCCAACCATGAACAAAATTACCAATGGTTAACGCTGTAATTGGATCCTCGCTCGATGAAATACACATTTATTGTTTTATAATGTTGCAGATTACCTATAGTCGTTTTATGGGCCATTATGCATGTTATGAAGTCTTTATTGCAGTAGACCAACTGGTCCTTAAGCATACATTACAGAAGATTATGAAAATTACAGTGGTTATATAAAACGTATCATTAAACCTCATGTTAGAGTGTATCATTTTACGTGGACGAGCACAGAGTGCATCACTTTCACTATAAACAAGTGAATCAGCATTTTCGGCCATTGGCAACTAAAAATTATGGAAGCCGATAGCGGCCACTCGCGTTCTCGCTATCTCGCCCTGTAGATTTGGCCAGGCGAAATAGCGAAAATACGAGAATTAGGGGCGCGGATGGCCGATAGCGGCCATCAAAAAGGTCGCGGCACGATAACACGAGAACGCGCGAACGATGCCATTAGCGAGTCGCGACCTACCATTCGCGTGTTCTCGTCTTCTCGCATACACGCCTCCGGATAGGTCGCGGCACGCGAACACGCGAACGCGCAAATGGCTAATAGCGGCCATCAAAAGGTCGCGGCACGATAACACGAGAACACGCGAACGCTGCCATAAGCGAGTCGCGACCTACCATTCGCGTGTTCTCGTCTTCTCGCATACTCGCCTCAGGATAGGTCGCGACCCGCGGCACGCGAACAGGCGAACGGTGCTTCCGGTTCAGTTCGTGCGCAGATCCGGAAGCTGTACGTTTCCAACATTTAACAGCGAAAACGGACTAACGTAAGATAAAAGATCATTGACATTTATTGGCGAGCAATGGGCCATAACACGTATCTCGACAACATCAGCATTGTCTATAAAAGATAAAGAGTATACCATCTTTGATTCCCCGTTTATATTATTTCCATCGTCATTTTCAAGACTGTTTCCTGGTTATGCCAGGTCACATACAATGGTTCTGAATATAATTTAATACGAAACGAAATGTAGTAAATGAAATCCGATGATACAGTCAAGCGACGGGCAAAGGAACAGTACTTCATTCAGAAGTTCAAATGTGAATTAAACTGTATGAACTGTGGAATTGAACAATTAACTATTTCTTTTATGCATGTATCGACTGTAAAAGGAGATGTCAGACAACTGTCGGTAAAAGCTAACCATCAAGTCTGGACGTTTCAGGCAAAACTAACTCAACGGACATATCATCTTATGTTCAACTTCAGGGAAATGCAGCTAATTGTTTAGTTAGTATATATCATTGTCGGATTATAACAAACTGTTTTACCATCTGTCTTCTCCATTATATTGTAAATAGGTATGTCTCCAGTGTATAATTTTTATATAAAAATGTGATTTAACATGTTCAACAGCAAGGCAACTATATGTATATAAGTAGTAGTGTAAGGGTATCTAAACCCTCATTGACCTCATTATTTGTTCCCCGGGGTAAAATTTAAGGGGGAACTTTGTCACAAAATGAGGCTCTCGACGGGTGGGGCCCTAGCGAAGTGACGTCACGACAAAGCAAGAAACAATGATGGGCTGGATCATGTTTGCACATGTTAGGGGATTCCTCCGCGGTGATGCGGTCATGTCTGGCGGTGAGGTGGTCTGCTTCCGCGGAGAAAAAGTAGTCCCCAAACTGCAAATACGCTGCATGGTCCGATTGGGTCGTATGAGGTATCAATGTGAAGCATTCGTGAAGGCGCATCCTCTGGGATGGGTGTGACGTGGAACTGACGTCATTTTGCGCATGCGCAGTAGACAAAGTGTATGGAAATACACGTTTTGGGGTCTAAGTGGCCCACGATTGGTCCTATGGAGTCGTATGAGGTATCAATGTGAAGCAGTCGGGAAGGAGCATCCGATGGGGTGGGTATGACGTGGAACTGACGTCATTCTGCGCATGCGCAGTAGACAAAGTGTATGGAAATAGACGTTTTGGGGTCTAGGTGGGCCACTATTGGCCCTATGGAGTCGTATGAGGTATCACTCTGAAGCATTCGTGAAGGAGCATCCGAGGGAATGAGTGTGACGTGGAACTGATGTCATTTTGCGCATGCGCAGTAGGCAAAGGATATGGAAATAAACGTTTTGGGGGCTAGGTGGGCCATTATTGATCCTATGGAGTCGTATGAGGTATCACTGTGAAGCATTCAGGAAGGAGCATCCGAGGGGATGAGTGTGACGTGAAACTGACGTCATTCTGCGCATGCGCAGTGGACAAAGTGTATGGAAATAGACGTTTTGGGGTCTGGGTGGGCCACTATTGGTCCGATGGAGTCGAGTGAGGTATCAATGTAAAGCAATCGTAAGGGAGAATCCCCCTGGACTAGTGTGTCGTCCGTTTTCAACATTCTGCGCATGCACAGACAGGGAATTGTGGGAAAAGTGCATTGGAAGGAACGTTTTGGGGCCGACTCGGGCCCCTAATGGTCTGATGGGGTCGAGTGAGGTATCAATGTGAAGTATTCGTGAAGGAGCATCCGACTGGGTGGATGTGACGTAAAACTGACGTCATTCTGTGCATGCGCAGTAGACCAAGTATATGGTAATAGACATTTTGGCGCCGAAATGGGTCACTATTGGTCCGATGGAGTCGCATGAGGTCTTATTTTGAAGCTCTCGTGAAGCAGCATCCGACTGGACTAATGTGTCATCCGTGTTCAATAGTCTGCGCATGCGCAGTCTGGTCGTAGTAGAGAAAGCAGGCATTTTGGGGGTGCTTGGGGGTGTGTTTGGGGTACTAAACCACTATGGGTCCATGGTTGTGGTTTGGTGGTGTGGGTTCTGTGCAAGTGTGTGACGTCACTTCCGGTTTCATTAAAACTACCTCCGAACCCAGAAGAGTTCCAATTTTTCCTTAGACGTAGGGTCCAGATTTTCAACATCCAAGTTTTCCCCGGCACGGCCCGGCCCGGCCCGCCCCGGCCGCAGCGCGCGGGTTATCCGGCCGCACGCCTGCGCGGCATCACCGGAAGTGCGCGGGTGAATGTCGGGTCATAAGGTCAAAGGTCACATCCAGGTCAAAAGATCCCGCCTTCCGGCAAGGTTCGGCCCTCTCCGGGCCAATAGATAGCCTTTATCCGCCTTCCCGAAGCACCCATGGAATGCACAGGGTCCCCCACAATATCGCCAGCACTATGCCCATGTTAAATGGCCAGTGGGGAACCCTCAGTTTTGGCACGAAAAAATACATGAAACCATGGAACTTATAGTAATAAACATAACCTATAGGTGTTGGACCAGTCTCCACTCGCCGTCTTCCTGGTATATACCTCGAACCTCTATAGTTGTTGCTCTTGTAACTTATAACGCTTCGTCAAATGCTGGAATTCCCGCTTTCAACCTAGACCAAAACATGTACTTGGTATGTAGGCTGATTTCATTGGCTCTCTATTTTACTGCAGTGCTCTTGCATTGTTTTCTGGACATTGATTGGTTACATTTGGCCCCATCCTAGGCCACTGATTGGCTACTCTCTCAACGATGGCAAGTTTGACCGAATCCCCACATGTCTGTTATAGCCTTCATGCATTATGCTCATATAGAAAACACACAAGACAGGGTTTTTTGGTGAGATCTCATTTTGTTTTTTTATTCAACAATAACTAACAACGTGAGAACAACCACGTGAAAACTGTAGCCCAGAACAGGGGGCTTTTACATTGAAATCGATAGAACTTAAGCTCAGAACAGGGGGCTTTTCGTGAAAGAACTCAAGCCCAGAACAGGGGGCTTGTACATTGGAAGAACTTAAGTCCAGAACGGGCCTTGTACATTGAAATGATGGGCGGCCCATTCATATACGAGTACATCTCGGTCCTCGGCCTTGGGGAACTCGTCAAACATCTGTACGATGGTAGGTACGGTTCTTCCCCGGCATCGATGGTACAGGTAAAACAAGCAATATTGTCCGCACACGCTACTGGTCACAGAAAATCCGTTAGGAAAAAGCAATTGCTTATAGGTAAGCATTTTTCTGGACCCGACCATGGCTGGGATAACTTTAGTATTCAGATCATAGACGTCGTCTATCCATCTACTAAGGACTCCCCCTTTGGATTTGAGAGAAAAATCCGAGAGCGGGAATTATTCTGGATGCTAGAACTTGGGTCAGTGTTTCCGTTTGGTTTAAATGATAATGTCAGTGGGTTCGGAAATGCTACAAACCGCCGTTCAAATATATCCAACATTACCCAACTATTTAAACCCCATCAACGGAGACATCGCAGCCATGGTTGGCGAAAGTTTAATAGTTCGATGATTCACGATCATATCACTTTAAATTACTTAGTGGGTATAACTAACACACCCAATAGTATACATAGCTTACGTACAGTTCTGTATGGGTTACGTCTGAGAGCCTTAGATCAAATAGCCAGAGATATACAACAATCTGCGTCTTCAGGAAATATAATGCCATCAAAAATCATTAAAGTATGTCAAGATATAGCGTATTTTCGGTTGTATCGTCCAGTGAACATAATCGAAACATCTCAAGATCGGCTTTTCTTGAAACTCAACTACTTAGATAAAGGACTGGACATCATTAATTTACCTCGAATCCTGAATGATCCAGAGGTACGCAACGCTGTGCCAAACTATTTTAAGTTCACAGAACCTCCTTGCATTTCATATAAGTACACTAAATCTATAGCCACCAAAATATTCAATTACTCCAATGCTGTCCAGGAGTTTGACTAGAACTTATACACGTCAGAAGGCTATAGTTGTGATTGTGAATCGTCGAACTTTATCTATACACCATGCAAACATATTGTGACTGGTTCTCTTGATGTGGTGAGTGATAAGGATCTGAAATTACTCTTGATGAAAGGACCTAAATATAGAGAGCCAAGAAGAATAAATCTGAAGGCCGACCAGAAGATAGTCCTGTCTGCATTGGAACAGTACGCTATTGATTGGTCTAAGCGAGAAAAAGTTGAACCGACAGTACTCGCTGATTGGCTGGACCTCACCAAGAGCAAGGTCGTTGAAACAATCCGCCATATTGACAGAAGTACTCTTCCCCAAGCAAAACAAGTACTGAGAAACCTCAATTCGCAAGAAGTTCTAGCAAATCTCCAGAGTAAATTCGTCATAGTCCCAGCAGACAAAGCTCCGAATAATATAATATTCATATGTAAATATTACTATTACCAGGTGCTGGTTAAAGAATTGAGTGTAGACATATCTTCATCAAATACGTCTACTTAGTCCCAAACTGCATTTACTCTGGAAGATTTATTTAACAATCACAAAAAGTTTCTCAGGGAAAGAGGTATTTGTCTTCCAACCAATCATAACGACATACCAAAACTATACTGGACTCATGCATAAAAAATGCATAAATCACCATACAAAGCTAGATTCATAGCTGGTTCTAGAAGCTGCACCACGAAGCTTCTTTCAACCCTATTGACGAAGGCCCTTCAGGAGGTAAAAGCATTTTGGGAAAGGTATTGCGTCATTATTTCTAAGAACTCTGGCGTTGAATGTATGTGGATATTGAAAAACTCAAAATGTCTTACGGAAGAACTTGATGCTAAAGGTCACATACCGTACAGACATGTATCCACATGGGATTTCTCGACTCTCTATACTACAATCCCTCATCAGGACCTTATTGACCGTCTAAGTTCATTAATAGTATCTGTGTTCAAGAAAACTGATCGTAGATATATTAATGTCGGAAGCAATAAAGCATTCTTTAGCTCTACTACATACAAGAGATATCATTCATGGGATGTTTCTTTGTTTATAGAGTTGCTTGAATTTCTCATTAAAAATATCTATGTGAAATTTGGCAACACAATATATCAGCAGCATATAGGTATTCCAATGGGTACTAATTGTGCACCCCTGTTGGCTGACCTGTATCTGTTCTCTTATGAATATGACTATATGCAGGCGCTTTCAAATTACAACACATATAAGGGAAAACCGATCCACTCAAAGCCCGTTCCTTCTCATTCACCAAACGCTATATAGACGATCTTCTCGCTGTGGATAATCGCTATATAAATGAGGCAGTGAAGGATATATATCCACCTTCACTGGGTTTGCAGGAAACTACAGATAGCCCTACAGGCACATCATATTTAGATCTATATCTCTATAAAAATGAAGCGGACATTTTCTCTCGTCGACTTTATGACAAAAGAGATGATTACAATTTCGACATCGTAAACTATCCCTTTCTGGACAGTAATATTCCAGTGGGACCTGCATATGGCGTATACATATCTCGCTTAGTAGCATTTGCTAGATCCTGTGTTAAATGTGACGATTTTAATCAACGTCACAAAACACTGGTGCAGAAACTTAAAAACAGGGCTATTCCACCAAGCGCCTACACTCAAAGTTTCTCAAATTTGGCGATACATATCGCATGCTGATAACAAAATACGAACGTAGCGTGCAAGATCTATGGCGCTACGTTTCGTAACTTGTGTCTAATTCCGCTTAACCCGGGGCTAGGGGCCATATGAACCCATGTACTTCAAGATCCTCATGGTACTCATATGAACAGTCACAATCAAAGCGTGACTGAGATACATCATTCTTTAGATGACGACTTTACAACGAATATTATGGATTAAGAATACTGATCAGCGATACGGATTTGATATTTTTGGAACATCATGATGTCTTGCCGGCATCATTGAAAACTGTTGACCGCTTCTCTCTTCCAAGAAACAAGCCTATGTTTTTGTATACTATGATTGTCTTTTTGAATTTGGTGCTAATACTGTTATATGGAAAATGGAATAGGTCTTTGGATTATGGACGCGGATATTCTCTAATGAACGACGGCTGGATTATGAATGACGGACTAGACGCTTGTAATTGCAACGTTTGACTGTTCCAACACCACATCTCTGTGCCTTGATCCATGAACTCTGTTAAATGGGGATGGAGGGGTGGCAGGCCGTACGGGTCAAAGTATTCGCCCTGCTGTTTTGCCAAGTACACGCCCACCCAATGTTCATCTGGCCGATCCATCGGGTCCGTGTTGAGAACGTAAGCGGCAGGATACATACGATCTAATGGGAACACATCTCGGGCGAACATCCCTTGAAAAACCATACGTGTCCCTGGGTCAGTCTCCAGCACGGTGGTTATCTGGTCTGTATCCATGTTAGGTGGCAAAGTCACACAGGACGTTGCGCGCCTTGTCCACTTGAATGATGTTGTCAAACTCGGCGTAGCAGATCACATTGACGGTGCTCCGGAGGGCTCGTGCAAAGTGGATTTCCAACTGTAAATTGCCTTGCTTGGCGAGGGCCAGCTGATGGTCGTTCTCTAAGGTGGGGGTCAGATCGAAACAGAACAACGTGTATCCGTTCGCGTAGTCCTCCCGACTGATCATATTCCCTTCGTCCTGGTTGATTTGACCGGTGGCTGTAAACAGGCTCTGATAGGCTCGAATAAAATTCGCGCGCCAAAAGTTCGGTGTTAAGGCCGTGGATGGGACCTGTTGTCCATCCACATGCAGGCCCACAACATTGATGCCGAAATGTTTAAAGTCAAACGGGTTCTCTGGGTAGGCTCCACTGAAACTGGTATTTTCCACACAGACCAGGATCAATCGCTTGGGTAGTTCCCCCAGGAACAGGTTTTCTTTGTTGGCGCTCATATTTCCAGCCGACACAGAGAACACTTTGGTTTGCACACGCCGGATAGGGTACTGGGCTGGTTTTGTTTCCAAGGCTTTGAGGTGTCCCAATTGAACGGCTGGATTCGGTTTCACTTTTCGGACACACAGGACTGCGTCTTGGATAACAATCTGATAGTCAGCAGCATGCCCCTGTACGTTAGTGGCCAAAGGTCGGAGGCGCCCGTATCAGTCGGATTTTGATTGGGATCTTGTTCAAGAGGTACCGGTCTTGCATGAAAATGTCTGCTTGCAGTCGACCCATGAGATCCTTCCGAAAACGAAAGCCTTCCGTTTGTTATATCCCGCGCATTTTCGTTCTCTACGCCCATGTGCTCGGCTGTGTCCTGGTAAAATAAAGCGGCTGTCAGCTGAGATTTTTGAGCCTCTCGTCCATACGACAACAGCGTCTCGATGTAGGCTCGATAGGGATACGTGTTGGTCGAGTCACTGTTGAGTTTGTCGCTGAGAAAAATATCCACCTGTTGAAACATAGAGTGCAGCCAGAGATTCGTCGGGCTCACCGTTGCTTGGTCGACGATTCTGGAGCCATCCCGATTGACGACCTTGGCTTTCACATACAAGTATGTATGGGCTAAATCCACATAGGCCGTATCCGCATTACTGATGGTGAACTCGATGGGTCCTGTTTCGTTGATGCTGGAGAGCGGGAGATGTTCCACCCATAATCCTTGTTCGGCACTGGTCTGTGTAGGCGGGACGGTCCACAAATCAAACTCACTGTTGGTTGAGGGGCAGGACTCTGCGTGGATTAAGGACATGTTTAAGAAAAGATATCCTGGGTCTTCGATGTGCGTCGTCGCTGGGTCGGTCGTCGACTGGTGCGTGGTCTCGGTGGTGCAGGTCTTTTATTCCCTACGGTGCGTTGTGCTTTGGCCACCAAGACGCCTCCCGCTTCTTTGGCCCGCCGTGTCAAGGCTTCTTTGGGTGCCGTACCCCCCAAGACATCACCGGCGACTTGCAGTCCACTGCGTACCGCTTGTTTGCCGATTGCTTTCACCCCACGCGTCACCAAGGGCAGGAACATTTTGACGATGCTCCCGAGTATGTTCCCCAGTCCATGTCCTCGTTGCATGCGTGCACCACTAAAGACCGGAAGGCCACCCCGGCCTGTTGGGCATTATAGTCCATATAGCTGCGTGCATCGCACTCGTAAGGCACCTTCATTATACAAAGTGGGGAGCACGTGCTTGTCGAAAATGAAGTGTCAGCACCACTTTTCCTCGTTCGAATGCCACCGGTCGTCCCGTGTCATCTCTTATATCCACAGTGATAGTGTTGATGTTGGTTTGTCGTACCGGTAGGTAGAGCATGTGGGTGAAACTGTGGGTGACTTGATCTCCATACGTCTTTTTAATGGGGACCACCCGTAACAAAGGTGTGTTGATATCGCCCACGATGTGGTTGTCGGGTGAGTGAGACCCAACATTTGCTGTAGAATAGGACTCAGTACGACACTCACGTTGGCGGTGAGGATGATCTGTGTCTCGTCGATGTGTGCGTTGTAATCGAAGTCCACGTGATTCTTGAAGGGAAAGGTTTTGATGGGTTTTGAAACATTCGTGACCTCCCGTAGAGCCTTATAATGCAACAGTCATGTCAGCCCCTGCATGAACTCCTTGAGAGTATCGTATTGGCCTTCGGGGAGGGTGAGTCGGGTGGCTTTGCCTTCGTAGGTCACCTCGTACCACACTTCATTGGCTCGCACGTCGTACCACGAGTAAGGGTATTGGATATCCACGAACTCGCATTCCCAGCGTCCAGGTAAATCAACGGTTGCGGTAACTGGGTCACGTACTTGGCCAAGGTGTTGTCAGGAAACACATCCAGCGAACTGTTACTGGGTAGGGTGAGGTAAAACATGGCGACTGAGCTATCCTGCTGCTGCTGTTGGTTTTAGTAGGTGTTCCAGGCCTTGGGCGGTTGTGTCCGGCGTCGTGTTCGTCGCGGTGACTTGCTACGTGTCACGGCTCTGGAGATGTGGGGTGTCTTGATCAAGACCAGATGATGGCTGCCTTTGGTAAAGAGTTGGGTGACCCGCGCATCCGTCTCCTCCACGAGATCATCCAGAACCACCAAGGTATCCGGTTCCAAATCGGCCAGGTTGGTTAGGCCTTCCACGAACGTGATGTGGGGCATTGCTGCATACGCTGCCTGTCATTCTCCGTAACACCACACGACTCGGGCAATGGGTGGGGTGATCATGCTGTCGGCGTGTTGAAGGAGCTTCCTGACGAAGTGCGTTTTGCCGGAGCTCTTGTAAATTTGGTACGAGCGAAGTGGAGTGGTGATGGGTACAACGTCGGTCGTCGTTGTCTGTTCACTTGGTGTAGGTGTGGACTGTATACTTGGTGTGGATCTCGATGTGGCTTGTACACGTGGTGTGGTGGTGATGATGACTGGGCTCGATACGGGGTTGACACGCCGGACTTAGGCTTCATTGCGTTGGGTGACGGCAATGGGGGCTCTCTCTATACTCCGGTGATAGGCTCGAATGTATCCACTCACAAGATTCGGGAGAACATCGATGTACCGCCTTGTATTCTTATAGGTGAAATATTTGTACATGCGACCTTTGAATGTCCTGTTGAACCTTTCCACCACGGAAGCCTTGGTCTCGTTGTACGTATGGAAGAAAAACACCTTCTGGGCTGGGTGTTCCACGTCACACCCATCCCAGTCGATGCGCCTTCATGACTGCTTCACATTGATACCTCATACCACCCAATCAGACCATGCAGCGTATTTGCAGTTTCGGGACTACTTTTTCTCCGCGGAGGCAGACCACATCACCGCCAGACATGACCGCATCACCGCGGAGGAATCCCCTAACATGTCCAGATATGATCCAGTCCATCATTGTTTCTTGCTCTGTCGTGACGTCACTTGGCTAGGGCCCCACCCGTCGAGAGCCTCATTTTGTGACAAAGTTCCCCCTTAAATTTTACCCGGGGGAACAAATAATGAGGTCAATGAGGGTTTAAATACGCTTACCCTACTACTTATATATAGCCTCACATATGAATAAATATATCATTGCCATTGAAAAGTCCATAAAATGGACGAAACCGCTTTGGCAGTACAATATACAGTTTAGCTCAAAACTCTACATTTTATTTTTTATTTCTAATTTAATACGCATACATATCTCCCGACCGCAGTTTGTGCCCCAACATAGCCCCATATTGGCACTTGCTTGTTGGTCTAGTTTAGCACTGACAATTTCAATTGGTTAGGACGATTACGGGCCCAGCTTGTGCCGTATCCAAGTTGGCCTTCAGAGGCGTGGTACAATGACATCTAGAGCAAGAGGCATTTATAATGGATTGCTTCACTTACACTTTGGCCAAAATATAAAAAAATAAAAAATAAAAAAACCAAAAAAACCACGTGTTTCTGGCTTTATTTTGCGTATTGTTATTTATTATAGGAGAGTCCCGTTTTGGGACAGCTGTAGGTCAATAGGTTGAGACACAGTGCCACGTCTCGAACCAGAAACATTCATTCTCCAATACAGCCAGAAAAAAGGCGATGGCCAGTTCTGATCACCACTGAAGGGTTATCATGGTCATCATCTTTTAAGGGTAATGATTTTGCCTCATCACCTTTAAAAGGTGATGAGTTAAATTTACACTCATTGCTCATCACTCTTCAGAGGTGATGTATATCGTTTTTAAAAGTGATCGTAAAAAAAAGTTATGGCCACAACTCATCACTTTCTCGGGGTGATAGTTATCACCCTTTTCTGTCTGTGAACACTATGTGAACAGCTAACGGCTTTTTCTGACTCAACATCACATTGCAGACAAAGGGAAGGTTGCAGATCTCCATTTGATCAAGGGAGATCGTTCTACTGATATGTTTGGGGAAAAGGGTATTTAGTATCTCAGAGTTTTTGGGAGTTTCAAATATAACAGGTTACATGTTTTTTAAATTTCGGTAGGCCTATCTTTATTTCATAATGATATTAAAGCGTTCGATATAGGGCTTATCGTGGTCGTGTCCTAGGTCAACGTATAGGTGGGGTCTTTAGGTGAATATCCAGACTATTGCCAAGCTCAATAAGCTCAATTCAGTGGCGAATGACAGGTGGCGCATGTACTGATCGATTAAAGGCTTCGTAAAATGAAACCTGTGAGGTAAACATGACTTAGAAATGGCGCATTTATCTCCAATCTCGCCCTGTGACCTACCAGTAGGATCTTGGAAAAATCTTCTCCTAAATAAAACAACACTCAATTTCATTCTATAAAATAAAATAGGAGCCTATGGCAAAAGATCCCGACTACAAGGTCAAAATAACCACCGTTCGTTAGTCCGTTTTTGTTTTTAACCCTGTTGCACTGTTGAAGACGTACAGCTTCCGGATCTGCGCATAAACTGAACCGGAAGCACCGTTCGCGTGTTCGCGTGCCGCGGGTCGCGACCTATCCTGAGGCGAGTATGCGAGAGGACGAGAACACGCGAATGGTAGGTCGCGACTCGCTAATGGCATCGTTCGCGTGTTCTCGTGTTATCGTGCCGCGATCTTTTTGATGGCCGCTATCGGCCAATCGCGCCCCTAATTTTCGTATTCTCGCATCTCGCCTGGCCAAATCTACAGGGCGAGATACCGAGAACGCGAGTGACCGCTATCGGCTTCCATGAAAAATGGTTACTAAAATGCAGAATCGTTATGTGACAACCATTCTAGCACGCGTACAACTGTATCCTTTGTTCTCTATCACAGAGGATTAGCGATAGCGACCGGACGCTCTAATCTTCCGATCGTTGTGGTAATAACCATTTTTCAGGGAGCTATAGTTTCCTATCTCTGTGCCATGGAATCGTTGTCTTCGTAAACTTTAACTGTGGCAGTGCTTTATCGGGTATTACGTAATATATTGTTGTTCATCCAACGCTCGTCACTGCCTATCGAATTCGCCTGCCTCGCGTGAATCGCAATCCATATTTGGCAGTCGCTTGCGACAAGCCATTGCTATCGAACTGGCATTTTGGTCATGTGACCGCTTTTCAACCAATCATATGGCCTAGATTGACGAGGAACCCTCTAACTACTATACGAGTCAACAGGAAAAAAAGAGTCCCACATTCCGAACATAAATATTGATCCGAAAACTGACATTCCATACCCTAGTGTATTCTGACTGTAGTCAGAGGTCGATTATTATCTGGCTCGTGTTCTGCAAGAGACGTATTCTGCAAGAGACGTTCTTTGAGGGAAAACACTCGAGTATAACATCGTTTGACAAAGAGTTTGGTGAGAACATCAGAGCGGAATACCAGACAGAGACAATCCGGATTATTGAAGATGAAAATCTGGAGTTCTACAACACTCATATCAGGATGGAGGAAGTCATAGGAGCCCTACAGAAATTAGAACCCTATAAAGCGGCAGGCCCAGATGACCTCTTCCCTGAACTGCTGAAACGATCCGGGCCCCAAATAAGAAAGGCAATTCACAGAGTGATGACCTTGTCCTGGGAGTCTGACACTCTTCCCAAAAGCTGGAAAAATTCCAAGGTCAAATATATCAAAAAACCAGGGAAGCCAGACCATTCTGAACTCTCCACATACAGACCAATCAGCCTTAGGAGTGCACTGTGCAAGACAATGGAACGAATAGTCAAAAACAGATTAGAGTATAAAATAGAGACGGACAACTTGATAGACAAAGAACAGGAAGGTTTTCGGAAAGGGCATTCCACCTCGATGGCACTAATCCAGCTGGTCCAATCAACCTTCAATGAATTCAACAGACAAGAAACTACCATGGCATGTTCAATCGACCTCGAGAAGGCTTACAACAGTATTTGGAGACAAGGCCTCATTGTCAAAGGCCTCATGGGCATCCGGGGAAGGCTGTGGAGATGGACAGATAATTTCCTACAAGATAGAACAACGAACGGAGTGCACCAGAGCCATGTAGGGAAATCCTTCACGACTGAAACTGGCCTGCCCCAAGGATCTGTCATCTCTCCTCTCCTTTTCAACCTGCACGTTGCCGACATCTTTAAGGACCTCACTTGCCATAAAATCAAATTCGCAGACGACGCCACTCTATCAGAACAGGGAACAGACATAGAAACACTTGCCAGGAAAACAACAGCCAATGTAACCAAAGTCAAGAAATGGTGCAAACATTGGCGGATAAATGTGAGCATCCCCAAGACAGAGATCAGCATTTTTTGGAGAGGCACAGCTACAGTAGAAGAAATGAGAAGCACGGTGGTAACAGCAGACAACATGACACTGAAATACAACCCATGTCCGAAACTGCTGGGCGTGTATTTGGATGAGCAGCTGAACCTAGACGAGCATGCAGAGTATGTACAAAGGAAAGCTAACAAAGCCCTGAGTGTGTTAAGATATCTGAAAGGTCTTAGATTGGTGGCTGCTGAGAGCTCACTCAAGATATACGTCAGCATTGTAGGAGCACACCTGGATTATGGAGCAGCTGCATGGCTTGTCATGAAAGATTCCAGCAAAGCGAAGCTAGAAGGGGTACAGAGGAAAGGCATTGAAATGTGTTTGGGGTTGCCATTGTCTGCCGGTGGAGAGGCACTGGAGATCGAAGCCTGAATTCTCCCGCTAGACTGCCGATGAGATGACACTGCCGCTAAGATCCTTGCAAATATTAAGGTGATGCCTGGAGACCAGCCAATAAAACCGCTGTGGGATAACTGGAGAGATAGGAGTATCAAACGAGAGAAACATTTATCCCCTTTTGGCCTTATGGAGATGGTGACTGCCGAAACATACCAGCTGACGGGAACTAACGTTGAGGATATTGAAGATGCCACCCCACCCCTTAACAAATACATTTCACCATCAGCGCCAAGACCAACCTACTGGGACGAATTTGGCTCGTCCAACTCGAGAACTGCCTACCAACAAGGGAGAGGAAGAGCATTCATCGAAGACCATTTATCAAAAAACCCACCCAAAACAGTCATAAACTTTACGGATGGATCATGCCTGAGAAACCCAGGGCCATGTGGAGCAGGTGCCCTCATCCATTTCACATACAACGGCGAAGAAATGGAAATCATAAAACCAGTCGCACTACGAGGGTCCATCCTACTGGCCCAGCTGGAGGTCATTAACCAGACAATGAGTTATGTCAAAGAAAAACTGTGAAATCAAGATATCGAAAGAGTCACAATTTACTCCGACAGCCAATGTGTGTTAGGAATCTTGGACCTAAACTGGCAAAGCCCGAACTATGAAGACACCATCAGAAACATAAAGACAAACATGGAAAGGCTGCTCGATAACCGAGTCGTCACAGAATATGTTTGGTCACTATGGCACACAGACATTCCCGAAACGGAAAGGTGGGCAGTCTGGCGAAAAGAGCTGCCGAGTTGGCAAAGGATCTTGGGGGCAGATACCGGCAGTTTACGTGCCTGAACATAGAGAATGCTGCAAGAGTGCGATCCATGGAAAGATGGCAACATAGATGGAACATGTCTGAAAGAGGAAGACACCTTCATAGTATCCGCCCCACAGTCCGCCTTGGAAATGACCTAATTATTCCATCATCCAGAAATCCCATCATAACAACACTTAGGATAGGATATAACAAGCTAAACTCCTACCAACCAAAGCTGGACAAACACCTATCTCCCCTCTGTGAATGTGGACAAGAAGGTGAAACTACCGACCATGTGCTGATCCGCTGCCCCAAATACAGTTTAGAACGGGAACGAATGAGAGTGACGATTTTTAACCTAACCGGAACGCTCGAAATCACTGCACAGATCCTTCTCGGCGCAGGAAAAGACGACTCCTTCCCAAAAGCGAGAGACTCCAACACAAAAGCGCTGTGCAAATATCCGGGCACCATCGGCATATTACAGCGAATTGCCGGTGAAGTCAGTCCCTGATCCTTGATCGAAACCCATCGATCATACGTAGTACAGAGAGTTAATACAGTAGAGTTTTGGTACCGAGAGTTAACGGTTTATACATAGTGTTATCCGTGTCATGTGCGACACTCAGATCAAGGATCAAGGATGTTCCATACAGGGCTATACATCGTAAAACGAAAGGCAACGAAAGGGGCGCATGTATCTAATAAGAAACAGTATAAGGTACTACTTTCTTAGAGCGGACATTTTGAAACCTCTTGGATGTGGGCAGCCGTGGGCATATATGATCAAGGGATTCCGACATAAAGAGGACAAAAGAGTAAATCGCTGAGGGATATCGCTGAGCGAATGATATTCCGTGTTCTCCAGGGGGTAGACTATTCTGATGAAACGATAAGAGTGCGTGCTGTCATTTATGATTCTTTCACAATTCTGTGACAACAACAACAACAACAACAGCTGAACAGTCGGTGACAACACACACAGTACGGGCCGTATATTGACCTTGCCTTATCTGCGTTTGCTGCTCATGCTGTGTCAATGATTTCTGTTCGTATATATTTTAACGCAATTGTTTCTCTTATCAATCAGCATATTGAGTAATTGATAACGATAACTTCGCTCAGAAGTTGGATAATTTGTCAGAACCTGACATAATTTGCTTTTCTGCTAGACGATGGGAAACACAGTTTATGATATCTTGGAGGGCTATATATTCATGTAGCTACACGGAGATCAGCTATCCTGACATGTTGGAGATTGACCTATTTGATTATCGTGGAGATTGACCTGTTTTGATATCGTGATGGAGATTGAGACTTGGAGTTGAATATTCTGACACTTGTCCTGGAGATTAAACTTTGGAGATAGAACTGTGGAGATTAGATATCTTATTACAAAGCCACTAGCAGTGCTGGAACAATCGTGTTGGAGCTGACTATCTTTGAGATTTGAACTCTTGACACTTGGCGGGACGGTCCACAAATCAAATTGACTGTTGGTGGAGGGGCAGGACTCTGCGTGCATTAAGGACATGATTAAGAAAAGATATCTTGGGTCTTCGATGTGCGTCGTCGCTGGGTCGGCCGTCGACTGGTGCGTGGTGGAGGTGGTGCAGGTCTTTTATTCCCGACGGTGCGTTGTGCTTTGGCGACCAAGACGCCGCCCGCTTCTTTGGCCCGCCGTTTCAGTGCTTCTTTGGGTGCCGTACCCCCAAGACATCACCGGCGACTTGCAGTCCGCTGCGTACGGCTTGTTTGCCGATTGCTTTTACCCCACGCGTCACCAAGGGTAAGAACGTTTCGACGATGCTCCCGAGTATGTTCCCCAGCCCATGTCCTCGTTGCATGCGTGCGCCGCTAAAGATCGGAAGGCCACCCCCGCCCTGTTGTGCATAATAGTCCATATAGCTGCGTGCATCGCACTCGTAAGGTACTTTCATTATACAAAGTGGGGAGAACGTGCTTGTCGGAAATGAAGTATCAGCACCACTTTCCCTCGTTGGAATGCGACCGGTCGTCCCGTCTCATCTCTTATATCCGCCGTGATAGTGTTGATGTCGGTTTGTCGTACGGGTAGGTAGAGCATGTGGGTGAAACTGTGGGTGACTTGATCGATACTTCATTTTAATGGGGACCACCTGTAACAGAGGTGTGTTGATATCGCCCATCCTGTGATTGTCGACCACGTCCGAGTAGACGTAGAGTCCCGACTTCATATCCATCGAGATCTGGCCACGGTCCTCGGATGGACCCGTGTAGGTCGGGTGAACGAGACCCAGCATTTGCTGTAGGATAGGGCTCAGTACGACACTCACGTTGGCGATGAGGATGCTCTGTGCCTTGCCGTTGTGTGCGTTGTGATCGAAGTCCACGTAATTCTTGAAGGGAAAGGTTTTTATGGGGTTTGAAGTATTCGTGACCTCCCGTAGAGCCTTGTAATGCAACAGTCTTGTCAGCCCCTGCATGACCTCCTTGGTGGTATCGTATTGGCCTTCGGGGAGGGTGAGTCGGCTGTATTTCCCTTCGTAGGCCACATCGTACCACACTTCATTGGCTCGCACGTTGTACCACGAGTAAGGGTATTGGATATCCACGAGTCCACATTCCCATTGTCCAGGTAAATGCAACGGTTGCGGTAACTGGGCCACGTACTTGGCCAAGGTGTTGCCAGGAAACACATCCAGCGAACTGTCATTGGGTAGGGTGAGGTATAACATGGCGACTGAACTTTCCTGCTGCTTGTGTTGGTTTTAATAGGTGTTCCAGGCCTTGCGCGGTTATGTCCAATGTCGGATCGTCGCGGTGATTTGCTACGTGTCATAGATGTTGATGGACGTAGTTTCAGGGGGTGGCGTGGTAAAAGGGGTGAAAAAGTAGGTGCCTGCCGTTGTGGTGTTTTGGGGGGTGACTCCGGTTCCCATTCGGCTTCCCAAGTGGGTGAGGGTTGCGTGTGTCTTTGTGCGTGCACCGGCTATTGCTGGGCACGCTGCATCCAGGCCCAGCGCTGGGGGTTCCCCACCAATTCCTGTGTTACATGCATGTCTTTCAAGACCTCCCATCCTCGAGGATCCGTGTGCGACCTGCGTTGACGCATCAGGTCATTCACTAAATCCGTCATGTGGGCACCGGGGACCACCTGATTCTGTACCAGTAGTTCGCCTTTATCATTCCAAGTCATGCTGGGATTCTGTTTCATCCGTTGTAATACCAGGCCAGCTTGTTTCTTGAACGATGCAGGTATACTTTTCAGCACTTCGTCTTCGACCCACTGTGGGGCTGTGGGTGGTACCCCTGGTAATGGCGGCTGTTGGAGCGGTGCTGATGTCGGTGGTTTTGGTGGTGGTGGAGTAGCGAGGGTTTTGTATTGGTCCATGAACGTCATGTACCGTTGAAGCGTCTCATTGTACCGTTGTACCTTCTCACTGTCGCTTAACCCCGGTCTTTGTAGTATCTGTTGCATCTTTTCATCGAGGGTGTTTATCGTCTTCACCGTAGGTGGGACAGGGTAGGGCGGTTGGAGGTTTTGAAGGAGCCGTGTTCGACGAGGACCATTTTTTCGTGTGGTTCAGTGTCGGCCGAAGAGTCCACCCAAGACTGGACCCAACACGGAATTGAAGCGGCCAACGGTGCTAAGATGGCCCCGAGAAAGCCGCCTTTCTGTAACACCTTTTTCTTTTGTGTTTGAGAGACTCGCTTCTGGACTAAGGTTCGCAGACCTGTCTTATGCTTGGCCAACTTCGCCTTCTGAGCCGGAGTCAGTGGTACGTTGCCACTGTGGGTATGTTTACATTATTTTTGCATGTACACGTGGTGGGTCTCTCCGGGAAAGATACCTGTCCGTAGTCGAAGGTGGTCGGGGGGTGGCTTGCTTCAGGTCGAAAAGCATATACCCGTGCTGAGGGGTTGTCGCATCTTTAAAGGCTTCCAACGCAAAC
Organism: Hanleya hanleyi; assembly: GCA_036873755.1. NCBI lineage: Eukaryota > Metazoa > Mollusca > Polyplacophora > Lepidopleurida > Hanleyidae > Hanleya > Hanleya hanleyi. Next base: position 23,692 of record JAVTVY010012421.1, read on the forward strand.
GGTGTGCGGCCGGAGTACATCTGTCTCGCCAGGTGCAGCAGTTGAGTGGTATCTATTTTTGAAGACCACCAGGTAGTGGGCATTTAAGCTGATGTTCCGATGTTCTTTTTTATTACTGAACAGATTCTGCACAAGGTAGATGTTGCTGAGACGTCGATGATGGCTGCTTTTGGTAAAGAGTTGGGTGACCCGCGCATCCGTCTCCGCCATGAGATCATCCAGAACCACCAAGGTGTCCGGTTCCAAATCGGCCATTTTGGGTAGCCCTTCCACGAACGTGATGTGGGGCATTGCTGCATACGCCGCCTGCCATTCTCCGTAATACCACACGATTCGGGCAATGGGTGGAGTAATCATGCTGTCGGCGTGTTCAAGGAGCTTCCTGACGAAGTGCGTTTTGCCGGAACCTGTCGGTCCTGCGATGACGCAAGTGAAGGTATGTTGCCACCAGGGGTCCATGGTTGAAAGAGTATCCGCTGTCGTGGTAACCCGCGCTTGTAAATTTGGTACGAGTGAACTGGGCTGGTGGTGGGTACAACGTCGGTCGCCGTTTTCGATGGGCGTTCACTGTGGGGTATGAAATCCGGTGGGTTTTCAGACGTAGTGGATGTACTTGGTGTGGATGTTGACTCTATACTCGGTGTAGGTGTTGACCTAAACTGTACACGTGGTGTGGAGCTCGATGTGGCTTGCACAGGGGGTGTGGTGGTGGTGATGTCTGGGCTCGTTTCGATCACGGGGTTGACTGGTGTAGAGAAGGTCTGTAGACTGGTTTGACCACCACTCACAGCTGGTGGTCTAGGTTGGTTAAGTAGAGTGCTGAGCTAGGCTATGTCGTAAAACACACCTCCGTACAATACACTCGGCAGGGTTATCAATGTTACCACAAAGCCCACTTGCGCTTTAAGCGTTTTGGAAGACGCAGAGGCCGCTGCTGTTTGTCCATAGCACCGTGTTCATGGTCGAACGTGGAATGAAGGATGACAGTAGTGGTGTCTGGTTTTATAGTCGTTTCATCTGATTGGACGCGACCCAGGAATTGAAGGAACTGTGCCAGCCTTGCCATTTGACGAAATGAAACAGTTTGCCAAGTCGACGTTCCGTTTTCAAAATCTGTTCCACCGTGTAGTAGTCTTGCTTTGTTTTTACGACAGGCTGTAATTCTGTCTCGTAAAACGTCCCTAGCAACGGTTCCCCTTGAACATCTTCCAGTTCGTAGATTCGCTGCTATCGGGGTAGGCGCCGTTTAATCAGGAAGTGCTCATCGCTCCAGTTGAGCAAGTAACTTTTCTCGAGCTTGCCCTTGACTTTACTGATCCGTACAGGGTCCCCGACCGTGAACACCTCCTTCGGCGTTCGTTGCGATTGTATGGGGTTTATTGGGCTTCATTGGGCTTCACTGCGTTGGGTCACGGTAATGGGGGCTCTCTGTATACTCCGGTGATAGGCTCGATTGTAACCAATCACAAGTTTCGGGAGAACATCGATGTACCGTCTTGTATTCTTATAGGTGAAATATTTATACATGCGGCCTTTGAATGTCCTGCTGAACCTTTCCACAACGGAAGCCTTGGTCTCGTTGTAGGTGTGAAAGAAGAAGACCTTCTGTTTCTTGAGAAAGGCTTGGAACGGCCTGTTGAGGAATTCCGTGCCTTCGTCGGTTTGCAAATACAAGGTTTTGCGCCCGGTCTTGAAGATGTTCTTGAACGCCGCTATGAGATTCGCCCCCGTTTTCGTCCGGATGGGTACCACCCACGCATACTTTGACAGGATATCGATGCCCGTCAAGATACACCGATTACCATCGTTGCGTTTGGCAAAGGCGCTCATATCGACCAAAACCTCTTGCCATTGGGCATCTAGTCCTCCCACGATGACCCGGTTCCTTAGAAAATGGCGGCGGGCAGCTCGATGTAAGGTATAGGTGTATTGTTGTTTGAGCCAATCTCGGACTTGGGTACGTTGTATCCCCTGGGGTTTGGCCGCTCGATAGAGAGCTGACAATGCGCTATAGGCCGCCGGACTGTCGGGACTGTCGGGACTGTAGTATAAGTTATCCAACACCTTCTCCCAGCGCTTCATGGTGACAAAATGCTAATGGACCCGGAGAGTATGGTTTATTTATAACGAGGTCTGATGTTCGGCTGCTACCACCGTTGTATATATCCTAGTTTGACTGAGGCTAGCCGGATAATCAATGGCCTCGTCGTCTGGCTCCGCTTCATTGGTAGGTTTGATCATTTGTTCATTGGGTTCTGCCGCCGCTTCACTCAGGGCACGAGCCCACCCCAACTGAACAGCTGACCGCTCGTGCGGTGTAAACAGCTGGTCCACAATAGGCACCACTTTCTCCAAGGCCGTCCAAAGATCGGGGTCGAGGGTGAGGCTTTGCGTAGGATCGTGGTAACGCCCCAGGCGTGCAAAGAAAGGTCCCCGGTGTACGTAGTTGGCGTTCTCGATGTGTATGAGGTTTCCATCGAGCTCACCGCTCAACACACGTTTAAATTTGGTTCAGGCATCACGGTGTAGGGTAACCGTAGTCGATACGGTCTCAGGGTAGTAGGGAATTGGACGGTCTTCCACGATGGTGACTTTATCCTCATAGACATGTAACCCCACGTCAAGGGTGAGGGGAAGGATGGCTCGTAGGACTGGTGACATGGTTGACCCAATGACGAACGGTGAATGACACACACTCTGACTGTCCCGCGTATTTATGGTGAGGTCCCTCGGTGACATGGTTGACCCAATGACGAACGGTGAATGACGCACACTGTGACTGACCCTCGTATATATCGGCTGCACATAAGCGCATCTGTGGAGGCTCTGAAGAACCATTCTTTTATTTGTCGTTGTCATTGCCACAGCGTCGGGGTCAATAGGCCAAAGACTATTGTGAGGCCAACGAGCCGTCGTTGGTTCTGGCGTGAGCGCTCGTGGTCCATAGCCCGGGCATCAAGGATGGCTGTCATAGTCCAGTAGTGGTGGGTGATATCACACCTCTCCATCGAGTCCACTCTGTCGAGGACTGCTTCTGTGAACTCTTTCAGGATCTGGCGGCGCCCCTCGTTGTCGTCGCCATCTGCAAACATGGACCGAACCACTGCTCGGTAACCCGTGAGTCAATTAACCACGCTCGCATGCTGTAAAACGCGAGACCCATAGGGCTGGGTCTCCGTCATTGCTCTGCAACCGTAGGAATGGGGGTGTGGGGCGCAGAGGGCCGTGTTTTATAGACCATGTCAAACATGCGCGCCTATACGTAGCTCTACGGGGTGTAGTCCGTGATAAGTACTATTCTGATTGGTTAGTCCAAAAAGAGAGCAACTACAACAACATTGCGCATTACACATTTTATTATACCAACGTGACCTGCGCACTTACGGTGATCCCGCGCATGCGTGCGGCCGCATAACCCGCGCAGGCGTGCGGCCGGATACCCCGCGCACTTCCGGTGATCCCGCGGAGGCGTGCGGCCGGATAACCCGCGCGCTGCGTGCGGCCAGGCCGGGCCGGGGGAAAAACCCAGTCCGCGCAGAGGTATCCGCTCCAAGGTCACGCCCGATCGAGTCACAACGGAAGTGCCGTCACACATGACGTCATCCGGATGTTGAAAAGATCACCGATGCTGAAGATTAGTACATGTAAGTACATCCCAGGGTCCATACATGCATTCTATGCATTTTTCCCGTGGGACTACTTTCTTTCCGCGGAAGCTTTTTCCCGCGACCGCATCACCGCGGAGGAATACATCATCTTTTTCACAAAATTCAAGATGGAGGCCAAACTCTGGCAGAGGTCACTTTGCCGGAACTATATTGAACTTGACCTTGTCGCGTTGTATCATGGGATAGAGTGCACTCAGAGGTCAAATGTCAATACGAGTCAATATAGCTTTTATATACTACTCATGTGTATACTTATACTATCAGGAGGTGAAATGTTAATTTTTGTCAAAATTATGATTTTTGGGCTTTGTCAATTTCGCCATCAAGTACAGTGTACCATTGTCATTTAAGTATGAGTGAGTGAGTTTAACGTCGCTTTCAACATTTTTTGTTTCAACAACACACGACGGGGAAAGGAAGAGAGGGGGTACCTACTTGTAACAGAGCCTATCTCTTTTATTGTGCTGTCACACTGAAATATCATGCCGTAGCGAACCAGTCCTTGTTCTGTCCTCTGAATGCTGAGCGTACGCGAGATAGCAACAAGTTCCATTTTTGTCGGGTTTACCAAGGGTAAACCCTACATTAGTATCACTCTTCAGTTTTTCTTTTTTCTTCTGCACATGTGTAGTTTTGATCTCCTGCCCGGAGACTGTTCTCATTTGATGCCCCTTACAGCATTCATAAAAAATACCGTACTTCTGTCTGACAGTCATATACACATGTGCAATGCACGGTAGCTTGTGCATTGAACGTGATAATTGGTACATTATCGCAGTAAATTTTATCTTTACAATTTCCTTTAAAATTTGCCTTTCCAATCTATTTTATCCGGTATCATTTGTTACGGCGGTAAGGGTGCTCCGTAGGCATTCTCCAGGCGTAACCATGTAGCGAGTTTTTGTGGATACAAATTATGTATGCGTATCCACATTTTAAAATCACCGAAAACAAGAAATTTCCAAATTGTGGATACACATGATTTTTTGGTGATGTATCCACATTTTTACTTCCACCTTACTTGATCAATTATCAGCATGAGAACTGAATAAAATTGCGACAAAACTCTGGCAGAAATTTTGGCGAAAGTTTTTGGGACAGATTTCGTTATTTTTTCAAGTGTCTGACGTGTCTTCTCCGTCGATCTTCTTCAACAAAACGAAATAGGAACGACTGGCACTTTTGCACAAAACTCTTTTACATATCTGATTATGGTTACAAAGAATAAAAACCTGGGGTGTTTTCCTTTTGCTGGTATGGATGAGAAAGAGATACGATATTTCGATCCCGTCAACGCTGAACTTTCATCCCCAGTCTGAATTTCCCAGCGTACAAGTAATCGTGAATTTGATTGGCTGAACAGTACATATTGGCTCCGCCCACACGTTATTCAACCAATCAGTAAACTTTTTACACGACATACGAATTCAATGAAACTAAATAAGATCGGCTCGTTTTCTAGATTTATAGTTTTTCTTTCCAATCCATATGAATTTAAAGGCATTTCTGTAAAACCGTGATTATTTAGCATTTAAAATAACACTATGAGTATGACAGTATCTTGTTTTATAGTCAAGAGTTGTTAGAAAAATGATCGTGGAGTAGGAGAATATCGAACTTTCTGAACTTGTCGGAGATTGCGACGTCTGGAGATTTTCTTGTCTGGATGTACTTTTAGTAGATTCATTTTCTCACAGATTAAATAAGTATGGAAATTATATAAATGTGGATACAATGTGGACACATCTCTTATATAGGATGCGTATCCACATTTTACAAAAGTCGAAGTTTTATGCTCTAGATAAAAATGTGCATACACATCCTATATAGAGATGTATCCACAAAAACCTTCTATATTGCGGTCACGCCATTCTTCATGGTCCATCGACAACCGATCCGTGGAACTTTTGTTGTAAGATCACAAAGGTGGTGTTAGCTTTAGATATAGGGAATCGTCTTCAATGCATTTTTGATACACACAGCTTATTTAGACTGAATATTTCAGAATTATTTGTTGCTCAAATTGGTTTTGGATAAAGGTGTCCTATTTTTGTAACAAAAAGAAAATCTGCACCGAAAAGTGCATAAAAATACGAAAATAAGCCAATGAACCTATGGTGCGCCATAAATCCGTTTTCGTGCATCTGCAGCCCTTCATTATTTCGTGTCTTATAATTCAGCATGTATAGGCTGTACAAAATGGTCCATTTCATATCATTTTGATAAAAGTGAATGTTTGGCCCTACAAGCCGAACAGCTTGAGGAAGATTCCTTATGAAAAGCGAACACCACCTTTCCTCCCTTAAATGATCACAAATATGGGACTAATAAACCCCTCTGATGCAAGTAAACCCGACATCAGTACTTTAAGTACTTTGATTCAAGTTATTGTTATGACCCGGCCTGGGATGAATCCCAGTACCTACTGCTTTCGACGCCGGCGCTCTAGCCATTAGGCCACCGCATTTCGGTCACTCAAGTATGATCAACTAGTCATACATGTCCTAGAGTTTTGTGTGGATCTTCCTGAAACTATGCAGGCTTATTGAACATGCTTCAAAGATGTGCACCTGATACTTGTGAGATGAAATATTAATTTCTGTAAATGTATGATGATTTGGACTGGATTTTCGGCATCATTTACAGTGTACCAGTGGAACTAAAGTATAATCAACTAGAACTAGAGTTCCGAGTGGATGTTCCTGAAGATTTGCAAGCTTATTACATGCTTTGGCGATGTGTATCTGCTATTTGTGAGATGAAATATTATTTTTTCTCAAATGTATCATATTTTGAACTTTCTCAGTTTCGCCATCAATTATAATATACCACTGGCACTCAAGTATAATCAACTTATTCTATTGTTTTGCGTCGATGTTTCTGAAACGGGTTCCTGTTGCTTCAATGCATTTTGCTGAGAAACAAAAGGAACTTGTTAATGTGATGTCTAGCACTGTAATATCACTTGTCTTTATTGCACCATGTAAGCGTCTTGTCTTTGTCTTGTGTGCTGTCCTCAGTGTTTTATAGGGTGGATGAAGGGTGTCTGGTTCCATGCTGCTTCAGAGATTTCTTCTTTGAAGTAGCAGGAACGCAACTTGGCTGGGTGGTGCTTAGTTGTTTCGTCGCGATATAGCTGAAATATTGTTGAAAGCGGCGTTAAAATCTATTCACTCACTCTGCACTCCTGAAACTTTGCAGGCTTGCTAAATGAAGGTCTGCTAAACTTACTTTGAAGTTGTGAACATCGTATGTATGTGATGAATTTAAATTTTGTATCAAAATCACTAGCATTTTCCCCGTCGCAATTAACAAGATTATGAATAATAGTTTATATTGAACCCAATGTTGTGCTATCAATTCATCAAACATAAGCCCCTGGTTTGCAACACAACTGAATTCCTATCTAGAACGGTAAATTAATGTTTTTATTGGATCTGGAACGGGGACATTCATGTCCGAACACTCGTCACGGTCTCGGATAATGTAGGACATCAGTACCTCGTTCAGCACTGCTAGGAATCCATATTGGCATCCATGTTGAAAGCACAGTATCACGCCGAAACTCCGAACAGCGCATGTCAGCTGTATTACTTTCGTTACCATGGAATTCAGCTCGAGAAGAAAAACGAGGAGAAACACCTCAAATTAGAAGAGATCCGCCATGGCTAGAATCAAGGGAATATCCATTTCATTTGGATATTTTATCTCCTGATAAGGGGGTTGTTGTTGTTGTTGTTGTTGTTGTTGTTGTTGTTGTTGTTTGAGGGAGAAATACAATAAGGACTATGTAAGCGGAAATACTTCCTATAGCATGGTATGTGCCTCACGTGTGGCATATCACGGTTTACAGCTGAGAGCTGTAAAATCCTTACACCATTAATGCGCGAGGTACTATGACTTCGACAGAATAGGCCGAGCAGTCGCGAATGATGTTCGAACAGGCATCCTTTTCATTTACATCTGAAACTTTTGCATAGATTTCAACCCTAGTGATACTTTGCGAAGGTATGGTAAACAATATCAAACATGGTAAACAATATCCACTCTCGGATAGAATATCTTACATATCATGTATGGAATTGATTTAGTTTTTCGGGAATAATGTTTTTCTGTCTTCAGAAATATTGGTGGGAGATATGGTTAGAAATCTTGAAAATCAGTGTGATAATCGACCACAAGTACCTTCCAAGAAAGTGATGTCATCGCTGTTCTGTTAGAGCTTTCAAATCTCGTGTCCAGGCAACATATCAGTCACTTTAAATTAACCGCACATTTATTGCAACTTGATTGACCGATGTTTTATATGCAGAAACATGTGTAACATACATGTATCGAGCTAATTCCGGAGCTGGTGCATGGAAATGGCTAAAATTGGAAAAATGCAAGCTAGTCACAAAATCGAATAATAGCATCAAACTTCTCTCTCAATCACTAGTACAGTCATTAAATGTTGGTTTCAGAAAGCATGAATGGTAAAGTGACATGTATTTATGCATATCATAGAGGTAAGATATGACATTACTTTTGCATAGATTTCAACCCTAGTGATACTTTGCGAAGGTATGGGAAACAATATCAAACATGGTAAACAATATCAACTCTCGGATAGAATATCTTACATATCATGTATGTCAAACCCTGGATGTTCCACAGTAGTATATAAAACCCTTTTCAGACCGCATTGACCTACTTTTTTGTTCCCCCCGGGCCGTATTTGGGGCGTAACTTGATCACGTGATCAAGGCATGTCTAGATGGTGGGAGTGGGACCAAGATGGCGGCTGATGTGGGAGTGGGACCAAGATGGCGGCTGATGTGGGAGTGGGACCAAGATGGCGGCTGATGTGGGAGTGGGACCAAGATGGCGGACTGTGGGTGGTGGGACCAAGATGGCGGCCTGTGGGAGGTGGGATCAAGATGGCGGCTGTGGGTGGTGGGACCAAGATGGCGGCTGTGGGTGGTGGGACCAAGATGGCGGCTGTGGGAGGTGGGACCAAGATGGCGGCTGTGGGTGGTGGGACCAAGATGGCGGCTGCGGGTGGTGGGACCAAGATGGCGGCTGTGGGTGATGGGACCAAGATGGCGGCTGTTGGTGGTGGGACCAAGATGGCGGCTGTGGGTGGTGGGACCAAGATGGCGGCTGATGTGATTGGGCCGAGTGAGGCTCTTTTCAGTCATGTCATGGGTGTTTTCACAGAATAAATAAATAAATAAATAAATAAATTAATTTTAATTAATTAATTTAATCTTGGGAGTGGGACCAAGATGGCGGCTGATGTGGGAGGTGGGACCAAGATGGCGGCTGTGGGAGGTGGGACCAAGATGGCGGCTGTGGGAGGTGGGACCAAGATGGCGGACTGTGGGAGGTGGGACCAAGATGGCGGCTGTGGGTGGTGGGACCAAGATGGCGGCTGTGGGTGGTGGGACCAAGATGGCGGCTGATGTGGGAGTGGGACCAAGATGGCGGCTGATGTGGGAGGTGGGACCAAGATGGCGGCTGTGGGAGGTGGGACCAAGATGGCGGCTGTGGGAGGTGGGACCAAGATGGCGGCTGTGGGTGGTGGGGCCAAGATGGCGGCTGTGGGTGGTGGGACCAAGATGGCGGCTGTGGGTGGTAGGACCAAGATGGCGGCTGTGGGAGGTGGGACCAAGATGGCGGCTGTGGATGGTGGGACCAAGATGGCGGCTGTGGGTGGTGGGACCAAGATGGCGGCTGATGTGATTGGGCCGAGTGAGGCTCTTTTCAGTCATGTCATGGGTGTTTTCACAGAATAAATAAATAAATAAATAAATAAATTAATTTTAATTAATTAATTTTAATTAATTAATTTTAATTAATTAATTTTAATTAATTAATTTTAATTAATTAATTTTAATTAATTAATTTTAATAAATAAATAAATCAATCAATCAAATAAATCAATAAATAAATCAATCAATAAATAAATCAATAATAAATAAATAAATAAAGAAAAAAAAAGTGAAACTCTATACAACGAACCCGGGACTCGAACCAGGGTCCTCTTTATCCAGAGGCAGACACGTTAAAGATGTAATCAGCCTCAAAATGAACGGATTTTGTAAACTCTCCCCTATGCGTTTTTTCAGCATTGAAGATTACCAAAGCATCATATATATTATATTTGATTGTAGTGGGATCGTCATATACAACGAATGCAAGAATATCTTGTCAGAGAAATTTGTAACTCTGCCCGCTTCGATGGCTTTTCTGTCTCGCCATTGAGTGTGTGTTGTACGCGGAGAGGAAAATGACGTCACTGCGTGACGTATGAGTGACGTAGCGACGCTTACGAATTTGAATGCCGCACAGCTGCAGCCATATGATAACGTCATGGCTCGTGCCTACGGTTCGGCAATGTCACACAGCATACGTTGGTAGAATGCATCATACGTGTATACGCTTGTTGACACAGCCGTGGAAAAATAAACGGCATGCCATGCCGTTTATTTTCAAAGATCAACTTGTTCTATTTTTTCGTGAATGGTAGAAATAAGTTTAGTGTTTTGTGGTCAAGTGTGTTTCATTTTGTACCTGTTGTAACATATGTCACTTTCGCTGAGTTTGAGAAACATTGATTTCAGCCTAGATTTGAGGCTGATTACATCTTTAACCATTACACCACGAGTCTTGTTGTATATTCCAACGTTAAAAATATGATATATAAATCTTCGGCACATACTGGTGCACTGGTCCATGTTGAATCTAATGGGAAACTTACTTCTATACATTTGCGGTATGGCTGTTTGGATTTATTATCTTAGTCTCATCATGTAGAACATTATGGGAAGTGTTGCGGAGCGAATCGGTGAAATTTTTGAAAAAAGTCAAAGAGGTCTGTATATAGCTCCAAGGGAGACAACTCGTGTAGGCCAAGCGTATGGAAATAGCCGTGTTGGAGCTAGGGGAGCCCCTAATGGACCAATGGGGTCGAGTGACGTGTCAAAGTGAAGCTTATGTGAAGGGGCATTTGATGGGCTGGGTGTGGGGTTGAAATAGCGGCATTCTGCGCATGCGCGGTGGCCCAAGGGTATGGAAACAGCCGTGTTGGATCTAGGGGAGCCACTAATGGACCAATGGGGTCGAGTGAGGTATCAAAGTGAAGCTTATGTGAAGGGGCATCTAATGGGCTGGGTGTGGGGTTGAAATATCGGCATTCTGCGCATGCGCGGTGCCCAAGGGTATGAAAATAGACGTTTTGGAGGTAGGGGAGCCACTAATGGTCCAATGGAGTCGAGTGAGGTATCAAAGTGAAGCATTCGTGAAGAGGCATCTGATGGGCTGGGTGTGGGGTTGAAATATCGGCATTCTGCGCATGCGCGGTGACCAAAGGGTATGAAAATAGACATTTTGGAGCTAGGGGAGCCAATAATGGTCCGATTGGGTCGAGTGAGGTATCAAAGTGAAGCTTATGTGAAGGGGCAGTGGATGGGTGCATGTAAAATGAGGGGTATGACGTCACTTCCGGTTTGGGTGAATGGGGCCTGACCTCTGGACATCAGACAATCAGAATCGCGTATTTTGACCCGGTGTATTATGGGACATATCCAAGATGGCGGCGTCTGTCTTCTGGTTCAAGATGGCGGCACGGCCGGTGTCGAAAACTGGGCATTTTGTCGGGATGTGGTCATGTAGTGTCGAAAACTGGACCCTGTATGGGCCCCGCTAGAGGTTTTTGCGGTCGAGGTGAGCCACGAATGGTCCGATGGAGTCGAGTGAGGTATCATTGTAAAGCAGTGGTGAGGGAGCATCCGAAGGTATGGTTGTGACGTAAAACTGACGTCATTCTGCGCATGCGCAGTGGAGAAAGTGTATGGAAATAGACGTTTTGGGGTCTAGGTGGACCACTAGTGATCCGATGGAGTCGAGTGAGGTATCAATGCAATGCATACATGGAGGAGCATGCGCCTACACTAGTGTGTTTGTTTTCGACATTCCGCGCATGCGCAGTAGGTAAATAGCGCTGGGAGGCTGTTTTGGGGCCCAGAGGGGCCATCATCGATACGAGTAGTAGCGAAAGTGGACATTTTGGGGCAGTGAAGGAAGGTATTTGGTGTAGAGAGGGATCATCCTTAGTCCGAATGCGTCGTGTGAGATGTCATCTTGTAGCAACGCCCGCCAACGCCAAGCTCAACGCTTCAACGCCCTGGTGAATTAGCCCAAAAGCTCTGATTTTCATGGAATTGTCATTAATTCATTGGAAATGCAGTGACGCCCGTCAACGCTCATAGTTACGCCTTAACGCTCTAGCATAACACCATGATATAGACCGGAGAGAGAACAACAACAACAACAAGGATGACACATGAGAGAACAACAAAAACAACAAATTTTTTTTCATATAGTTTATTTTCCCCTCCATCATAACATACCCACGCTGGGGGAGCCGCGTTGGGTATGTTTACAATTCAAGAAAGACTCTTGTCCAATCAGAGACCGCCATTTGCATGTCATGTTCGTTCTTGCCCGTTAGATGTATTCTTGTCCAATCAAAAGTCGCCATTTCAGAGAGTTCCGTTCTCGGCCATGTTCGCTCTGAACCGTTTGTTCTAATCATCGTCAGGCAGGCCTGGATATTCATCGGGCAGCATGTCCTGAAACAGTTGTTTGCGCATTCTAATCGCATTTTCCAGGGCCTCGGTGGGTGGTAAACCCATATCCTCTTCCAAGTGACGCTTGGTCTTCATGATGGACCTGTGCGTGGGGTCCCCTTTCATTTGAAGCGGTACTAAGGTATACTGTTCATAGATCGCCATGGCTGTTTTCCTGATGCGGGGGCGCATTTGGGTGTACGTCTGTTGTAAATTATCCTCTCCGGCGTCCTCGATCGCTTCAGCGTGAGTATTGATAGCTGCTGTCACAATACGATCCCAGAAGGTAGGTTCTGCCTCACTTTCCTGGGATGAAGGCTGATTCTCTGAGGTCAAGCTCTCCATATCAGTAGATAGACTGTCAGCCATCTTGGATTCGGTATCAGTCGATGCACTCTCATCAATCTCTGTATCAGTATCTGCCTCAACGGGCTCCTCGGCGTCTTCAGTCCCATGTATATTTTTCTGGTGTCGCATCATATCGTAATGTCTGGTGAACGTGCGTTCACACTCAGAACAAGTATAAGCCATGTTGACGGTTGAACGTCGACTGTGCGTGTTTTGGGAATACGCTCGCTTTTATAGACAGTAACGCCCATCAACGCTTAGCTCAACGCTTCAACGCCCTGGTGAATTAGTTCAGAAGCTCTGATTTCATGGAATTGACACCAATTCATCGAAATGCAGTGACGCCCGTCAACGCCCGTCGTTACGCCTTAACGCTCGTCTCAACGCTTTAACACACTTTCTTAATGCTTTAACGTTGTTTAATGATGCGTTCGAACAAATGTTTCTTTTGTGCTATTGCTCTGACATACGCCGCTTTCCAGTTCATGCCCGAGGTTTTCAACATCGACGCTGTTCTTTCAATTTCCATATGGACTGGGTCCTTATCCAACAATTTCATATGGGTCAGTAAGTCGGCATACCGCTGACGTAAAGCCCGTCGTAATCTGGGTGCCAATCTGTTATGGGCTAAATTTGCAGCTTCCTCTTTCGAATACCCTTTGCGTTGAAACTTGTTTCCTGTGGCCTCCAAAATCTCGCCAATCTCGGCGTCCATACTTTCTTTGAACAAATCCTTCCATAGCCTCGAGTTCACATTATGTTCTTCAACCTCGGGTTGGGCCTTCACGGTTGGGTGATATTCCGGGACTGATGGTATGAAGCGGACCCGCTGTATGGGGGTGGGCTGCTGCTGCTGCTCTGCCAGGAGTGGACTCGGCGGATGGTGTAGGGGTATATGCCGTTGTGGTGATTCCTCGCCGGGTAACAGGTGGATCGTCAGCCGACGATCTTCGGGGGTATGGGCTTTTAAATCTACGAACAGGTAGCCGTACGGACGAATTGTCGCTTCTTGAAACGCTCGCATAAAATGGTCAATGTTCTGAGGATAAATTCGACTACCAAACACACGGATTTGTGCTCTGTCAATGGGATTGGAGAACAACACAAAGTATTGTCAGTTCAAGGCAATATCTCTGGACGCCTTCCCTTGAGGAAAGAGATTCTGAGTCAAATAGATGACGGACAGATTGCGATGATGGGACCCTTTGGTGAATAGGTCGGCGATTTTCGAATTGTCCTTGGCCGCACTCATCAGATCATCGAGCACTACCACATTGGTCTGCTCGGAATCGAAGTAATAGGGTTCGTCTATGTCGTGAGGAATTCCTGGGACAAAGCTCACATTCTGTAACCGTGTAGTTTCGTAGGCGGGCTGCCATTGGCTATAACACCAAACAACACGTGTCGGAGCTGGGGTTGCCACACCTCCCTCTAAGAACTTCATCACCCAGGATGTCTTTCCACACCCTGTAGGGCCGCTCACCGTCATCGTATAGGGATGCTCTACTGCTCTTGTTGGACCTATAGCGGGACTCGGCTGTGTCTCTTGGTTGTGTTTGCGTTGAATGTGCCTGAGCATACTATCGCGACGAGAGAATGCTCTCTCACAGAACGTACACGTACACGACATGTTCATCTGTCGACCAATACATATGGACTGATGATGGACACATATTCATTCCTATATTTAAAGACTCTACCACCACCACACACACCACCACCACCGACTCCACCAACACCACCACCGCACACCACCAACACCACCAACGCCACCAACGGCACCATCAACGCCACCAACGCCACCACCAACGCCACCAACGCCACCACCGGGCGTCAACGCCCGGTGGTGGTGGTGGTGGTGGTGGCCGGAACTGACCTTTGACCCCGGCGCGCGCGGTGTAAAGGTTTCCATCATCAGTCGATATGTATTGGTCGACAGATGAACATGTCGTCTACGTGTACGTTCTGTGAGAGAGCATTCTCTCGTCGCGATAGTATGCTCAGGCACATTCAACGCAAACACAACCAAGAGACACAGCCGAGTCCCGCTATAGGTCCAACAAGAGCAGTAGAGCATCCCTATACGATGACGGTGAGCGGCCCTACAGGGTGTGGAAAGACATCCTGGGTGATGAAGTTCTTAGAGGGATGTGTGGCAACCCCAGCTCCGACACGTGTTGTTTGGTGTTATAGCCAATGGCAGCCCGCCTACGAAACTACACGGTTACAGAATGTGAGCTTTGTCCCAGGAATTCCTCACGACATAGACGAACCCTATTACTTCGATTCCGAGCAGACCAATGTGGTAGTGCTCGATGATCTGATGAGTGCGGCCAAGGACAATTCGAAAATCGCCGACCTATTCACCAAAGGGTCCCATCATCGCAATCTGTCCGTCATCTATTTGACTCAGAATCTCTTTCCTCAAGGGAAGGCGTCCAGAGATATTGCCTTGAACTGCCAATACTTTGTGTTGTTCTCCAATCCCATTGACAGAGCACAAATCCGTGTGTTTGGTAGTCGAATTTATCCTCAGAACATTGACCATTTTATGCGGGCGTTTCAAGAAGCGACAATTCGTCCGTACGGCTACCTGTTCGTAGATTTAAAAGCCCATACCCCCGAAGATCGTCGGCTGACGAGCCACCTGTTACCCGGCGAGGAATCACCACAACGGCATATACCCCTACACCATCCGCCGAGTCCACTCCTGGCAGAGCAGCAGCAGCAGCCCACCCCCATACAGCGGGTCCGCTTCATACCATCAGTCCCGGAATATCACCCAACCGTGAAGGCCCAACCCGAGGTTGAAGAACATAATGTGAACTCGAGGCTATGGAAGGATTTGTTCAAAGAAAGTATGGACGCCGAGATGGGCGAGATGTTGGAGGCCACAGGAAACAAGTTTCAACGCAAAGGGTATTCGAAAGAGGAAGCTGCAATTTTAGCCCATAACAGATTGGCACCCAGACTACGACGGGCTTTACGTCAGCGGTATGCCGACTTACTGACCCATATGAAATTGTTGGATAAGGACCCAGTCCATATGAAAATTGAAAGAACAGCGTCGATGTTGAAAACCTCGGGCATGAACTGGAAAGCGGCGTATGTCAGAGCAATAGCACAAAAGAAACATTTGTTCGAACGCATCATTAAACAACGTTAAAGCATTAAGAAAGTGTGTTAAAGCGTTGAGACGAGCGTTAAGGCGTAACGACGGGCGTTGACGGGCGTCACTGCATTTCGATGAATTGATGTCAATTCCATGAAATCAGAGCTTCTGAGCTAATTCACCAGGGCGTTGAAGCGTTGAGCTAAGCGTTGATGGGCGTTACTGTCTATAAAAGCGAGCGTATTCCCAAAACACGCACAGTCGACGTTCAACCGTCAACATGGCTTATACTTGTTCTGAGTGTGAACGCACGTTCACCAGACATTACGATATGATGCGACACCAGAAAAATATACATGGGACTGAAGACGCCGAGGAGCCCGTTGAGGCAGATACTGATACAGAGATTGATGAGTGCATCGACTGATACCAAATCCAAGATGGCTGACAGTCTATCTACTGATATGGAGAGCTTGACCTCAGAGAATCAGCCTTCATCCCAGGAAAGTGAGGCAGAACCTACCTTCTGGGATCGTATTGTGACAGCAGCTATCAATACTCACGCTGAAGCGATCGAGGACGCCGGAGAGGATAATTTACAACAGACGTACACCCAAATGCGCCCCCGCATCAGGAAAACAGCCATGGCGATCTATGAACAGTATACCTTACTACCGCTTGAAATGAAAGGGGACCCCACGCACAGGTCCATCATGAAGACCAAGCGTCACTTGGAAGAGGATATGGGTTTACCACCCACCGAGGCCCTGGAAAATGCGATTAGAATGCGCAAACAACTGTTTCAGGACATGCTGCCCGATGAATATCCAGGCCTGCCTGACGATGATTAGAACAAACGGTTCAGAGCGAACATGGCCGAAGACGGAACTCTCTGAAATGGCGACTTTTGATTGGACAAGAATACATCTAACGGGCAAGAACGAACATGACATGCAAATGGCGGTCTCTGATTGGACAAGAGTCTTTCTTGAATTGTAAACATACCCAACGCGGCTCCCCCAGCGTGGGTATGTTATGATGGAGGGGAAAATAAACTATATGAAAAAAATTTGTTGTTTTTGTTGTTCTCTCATGTGTTATCCTTGTTGTTGTTGTTGTTCTCTCTCCGGTCTATATCATGGTGTTATGCTAGAGCGTCAAGGCGTAACTATGAGCGTTGACGGGCGTCACTGCATTTCCAATGAATTAATGACAATTCCATGAAAATCAGAGCTTTTGGGCTAATTCACCAGGGCGTTGAAGCGTTGAGCTTGGCGTTGGCGGGCGTTGCTAGAAGATGACATCTCACACGACACCTTCGGACTAAGGATGATCCCTCTCTACACCAAATACCTTCCTTCACTGCCCCAAAATGTCCACTTTCGCTACTACTCGTATCGATGATGGCCCCTCTGGGCCCCAAAACAGCCTCCCAGCGCTATTTACCTACTGCGCATGCGCAGAATGTCGAAAACAAACAACACACTAGTGTAGGCGCATGCTCCTCCATGTATGCATTGCATTGATACCTCACTCGACTCCATCGGACCACTAGTGGTCCACCTAGACCCCAAAACGTCTATTTCCATACACTTTCTCCACTGCGCATGCGCAGAATGACGTCAGTTTTACGTCACAGCCATACCTTCGGATGCTCCCTCACCACTGCTTTACAATGATACCTCACTCCATCGGACCATTCGTGGCTCACCTCGACCGCAAAAACCTCTAGCGGGGCCCATACAGGGTCCAGTTTTCGACACTACATGACCACATCCCGACAAAATGCCCAGTTTTCGACACCGGCCGTGCCGCCATCTTGAACCAGAAGACAGACGCCGCCATCTTGGATATGTCCCATAATACACCGCGTCAAAATACGCGATTCTGATTGTCTGATGTCCAGAGGTCGCGCCCCATTCACCCAAACCGGAAGTGACGTCATACCCCTCATTTTACATGCACCCATCCACTGCTCCTTCACATAAGCTTCACTTTGATACCTCACTCGATCCAATCGGACCATTATTGGCTCCCCTAGCTCCAAAATGTCTATTTTCATAACATTTGGTCACCGCGCATGCGCAGAATGCCGATATTTCAACCCCACACCCAGCCCATCAGATGACTCTTCACGAATGCTTCACTTTGATACCTCACTCGACCCCATTGGACCATTAGTGGCTCCCCTACCTCCAACACGGCTATTTCCATACCCTTGGGCCACCGCGCATGCGCAGAATGCCGCTATTTCAACCCCACACCCAGCCCATCAAATGCCCCTTCACATAAGCTTCACTTTGATACCTCACTCGACCCCATTGGTCCATTAGGGGCTCCCCTAGCTCCAACACGGCTATTTCCATACGCTTGGCCTACACGAGTTGTCTCCCTTGGAGCTATATACAGACCTCTTTGACTTTTTTCAAAAATTTCACCGATTCGCTCCGCAACACTTCCCATAATGTTCTACATGATGAGACTAAGATAATAAATCCAAACAGCCATACCGCAAATGTATAGAAGTAAGTTTCCCATTAGATTCAACATGGACCAGTGCACCAGTATGTGCCGAAGATTTATATATCATATTTTTAACGTTGGAATATACAACAAGACTCGTGGTGTAATGGCTAACGTGTCTGCCTCTGGATAAAGAGGACCCTGGTTCGAGTCCCGGGTTCGTTGTATAGAGTTTCACTTTTTTTTTCTTTATTTATTTATTTATTTATTATTGATTTATTTATTGATTGATTGATTTATTTATTGATTTATTTGATTGATTGATTTATTCATTTATTAAAATTAATTAATTAAAATTAATTAATTAATTAATTTATTTATTTATTTATTTATTTATTCTGTGAAAACACCCATGACATGACTGAAAAGAGCCTCACTCGGCCCAATCACATCAGCCGCCATCTTGGTCCCACCACCCACAGCCGCCATCTTGGTCCCACCACCCACAGCCGCCATCTTGGTCCCACCACCCACAGCCGCCATCTTGGTCCCACCTCCCACAGCCGCCATCTTGGTCCCACCACCCACAGCCGCCATCTTGGTCCCACCACCCACAGCCGCCATCTTGGTCCCACCACCCACAGCCGCCATCTTGGTCCCACCTCCCACAGTCCGCCGTCTTGGTCCCACCTCCCACAGCCGCCATCTTGGTCCCACCTCCCACAGCCGCCATCTTGGTCCCACCTCCCACATCAGCCGCCATCTTGGTCCCACTCCCACATCAGCCGCCATCTTGGTCCCACTCCCACATCAGCCGCCATCTTGGTCCCACTCCCACATCAGCCGCCATCTTGGTCCCACTCCCACATCAGCCGCCATCTTGGTCCCACTCCCACATCAGCCGCCATCTTGGTCCCACTCCCACATCAGCCGCCATCTTGGTCCCACTCCCACCATCTAGACATGCCTTGATCACGTGATCAAGTTACGCCCCAAATACGGCCCGGGGGAACAAAAAAGTAGGTCAATGCGGTCTGAAAAGGGTTTTATATACTACTTTCCACGTTATTTTATTATGGCTTCGTGGCAGTTTTTATTATGCTGCACTCTTCTGTGATGAGCAATTATCTTGACTTCAAAGATTATATCACCTGACACTGAACCTTTTTTTTCCTATCTACTTTTTATGATAATTACCACCCCTGCTCAGAATGCCCATCTGTTGTGGGTTTAACGCCGTTTTCAAAGATACCATGATATTGCGGGATTCCGAAAATGCACCAAGAGAACCATATGACAAGATTCTATCCTCATTTGATCAGCTGGTAATGGTGATTTATTGTTTGAATGGTGACCATTTTGTTTTCTCAATTATTTTGATGCAACATCAAATGACAGCTTTTGATTGGACAGGAGCAACCGTCGATGAATCTGTTAGAGAGTTAAGATAGGCATTAAGGCGTTGCGTGGGGAATCTCCTTCTTTTGCTGCATGTATTGCTATGTAAATAACCTTGAAGTGCCTGGGGCATAATCAGCACATCCGAAAGTGCCATTTCTTTACTACACCTCAGAGCGTATACGCGTTTCACCCCCAGTCTGGCTCTACCCAATATGATTTCTAAATAGAACAGAGTTTTTCCCCAAAAAAAATCCCCGAAAAATTGACATTTTGAGCGATGACCTGCAAAACAGGGGTTTTCCCAGCAAAACCTCTGTACAATGTTCCGGCATAGAGCGGTGACGACATCGGGGACCAGCAAGTTTCAACTTGTTTTATTCCGTGGTGTGAAAGGAATGATACATACACCTTGTCGACGCGTAGTATTGTAAAATAGCATGGTACAATCTCGAAAAAATGAAGAAAAAAACCCTGTTATGCTAGGGCGTTAGGATAAGGCGTTAAGATAGGGCAATAGGGCGTTGGGTGTTAAGGCGTTATTGTAAAACTCTCCACAAAGGCCATAGGGCAAATATACTGGGTTTTTGCTTTCTCTACTACTAAGGGGCAACTGGATTACTCCCCTTGAGTTGGTTTCTTTTCTGAGATTGAGAGACTACACAATCTCAACAACAACATTCCCATTTCTACGACACACCAGGGATAAAGTTAGTCTCCCGCTCTATTTTCGGGGAAAACATTCACCCGCTACCCCACCCTTCCGGCGGGCCACGAATCGCTGAGAACTAATGATGGTCCATCTAGACCTGGTTGATACGGTTTTTCCATATTTCAGGGGTAAAGCCCGTGTTTTCGGATCTTTTCCGGGAAAAACCACCTGGAGGGGCGCTTTCGACCCAGTACGCCAATTATTGGCCCACCTTGACCCCAAAGCGTCCACCCCAGTTCCCTTCTCCCACAATTCCTCGTCTGAGAATGCGCACCATCGTCCTACTTTCACTCCACACCACTCCAGTCGGACTATCCCCCAAGAGTGCATCAAACTGATACCCCATACGGCCCATTCGGACCAATATTGAACCATCTCGATCCGAAACGTTCATTCCAATGCCCTTCTCCCACAATTCCGTGCTTGCGCATGCGCACTCTAGCCCTACTTCCACTCCATACCAGTCCAGTCGGATGGGTTAATGAGTGAGTGTATAGGGTTTAGCGTTGCTTCCAACATTTTGTCAGCTATATCACGATAGGGAAGGGAGGGGTGAGGGTATCTTGTCGGATGGTCCCCCACGAGTGCTTCAATATGACACCTCACACCATTTGACTAATATTGGTCCATTCCAATGCCCTTTTCCATAATTCCTTGTCTATGCATGCGCTCAGTAGCCTTACTTCCACGACTCACCCATCCAGTTGGATGCTCCCCCACGATTGCTTCTCTTTGATACCTGACCCGACTCATTCGGACCAATATTGGCCACCACTCCGAAGGCTCTTATAAATCTGGCACTGAAATATGATGTCTAATCGGTTGTCTTTTCATGCACTTGGCCCTTAATCTGCTTTTTTTTCTTTTTTTTTTGTCACTCACACAGAGAGTTGCCAAGGCGAGTTTTCACTGGTATATGAGTACAGTAACCTATTTTTCCCGGAGTTGCTTTATATCCAGATGTCAATAGCCTATGCAGATGTCTACAGCCGAACAGTCTCATTTGTGTGACAGTCGCCTTCACCTACACCAAAATCGAAGGTATTGTCTCTTCAGTGATGTCGATGTTCATTTGTCGATTTAAGTTGTCAATTTCCGTCGAAATATGGCTATGAAATGTCCATACTGGCATAAGTCCTTGAATATGACTGGATGAATCCACCTAGTAATTATCTGATGAAATTCCTGAGATGACAACTCTTCAACAAATCAGTGTTAAACTCAGCAACGGTTATAGTTAGCGGCTATTTAAAATTTACGTAACGTTTTTTTTTCTCAACCTCCGTTACCTCCCCTCCCCCCTCCTTAGATACACTGGGCTTTCAATACCTGTCGTTTTCAAAAATAAAAATAATAAAGCAATCTATCAATCGACAAGTTAAGATGGGGAGCGGTTTTTGTAGATCTGGGTTTAACCAGATTGAGTGGGAATTTGGGGGTGAGGTGAGGGCTGAAGTTTCCGTCAGACGGAAAAAAGTAAAAGACGTTAGGACTCGCATCCCCAAACAAAGTATATTTATTACTCTCTTTCCCCATAATTACTTCCCGATATACTGAATATAATTGATGTGATGTGTTGTGATTCTCCCTCCCAGTCATAGCCCTAGGCATACCTGCATGTCTCTAAAACATTACTTGGTCATAGACCAAAAATAATGTTTAAAAGTGGTTGAAGAAGGACCCGAAATAGAATAGATACAAAATAGACATACGGAGTGAAGCTCGCATTGTTTCCCACTTCCACCGTCACCACCGCACGTACCCCGCTCTTGAATATATACAAAGTAAGAACTGCTTTTAGAGTATTAATTTATTTATTTTTGGGTGTGTGCCAGATTTATGATACATGTAGGCCTATATGAAAAAGCACATAATAGTTTGACTGGTGGGTGGGTACCGGGTATCATAATGCCAGTAAATAAGTAAGTAAATAAAGTGCACGTGTTCGAAGAAAAGCTCAAATTTAACACAGAAGTAATTGAAAAAAAAGCTTTCAAAAAGAATAGATCAGTTCATAGTTAGAACATATTTACCATATTTCAAGTCGTCAAGATGTGGAAGTCGATCTCAAGTTTTCATGTTCACAATGTGCAGTGAAGACCTGCTATACTCCAGCTTCCCAGCGTCTTAAAAATGAGGGGAGGTAACTGAATATTCGCCACCGTATATTGGACCTCTCGTATGTCTTAAGACAAATAAGGTCGATTTGAAGCAGTACGATACGAATTTGAAGTGGGACACTGATTTCCGTGGAGATCTGACCATTTGCGCTATGAATCGTAGTCCACGATCCGTTTCAGTTAATCCGTCTTTACATTACCCTCACTAGGGCATGTGTGCGTACTGGCGCATATTACCTCGTGGCATCAGACTCCTAAATAATTCACACGTTCGGCAGTATTAACAAAATTGTACCTCGCTGATTCCATAATTGAATTTTGACGTTCACCTTTTGACAGGAAGTAGTTTATTTCAAGTGCTATAAGGCGACAAACTTCTTGACAAACATTATCCGTCAAAATTTCAAGCTGTGCGCGCCTCTACACATGAGGTCCTCATTTTGCTGTTTTCTCTGCCTGCTGAAAGCAGTCCTCAGACCCCGCAAATAGTCCCTCGGCGAGGCATGTTCTCGAGCAGTGAATCGAAATAAAATCTGCAGCTGAATAGACCAAATACCATACTTGCCACTGGTACCAACGGCTTCCATTGATCATTGAAACGAAGGCGGAAAAAAAATCGAGACAATTATAGTCTTTGGCAGAGATTACGTTCAGGGGTTTACCGATCGGGACTTTTTTTTATTTTGGAACCTGAAGCCATTACCTCGTGCTTCCCCCCCGATGTAAAATGTGTGGTTGGTCAGTTATATGAAGTCGTAGAAACTTTTATGGAAAAGCAATAACAAATCGTAAAATGGTGTCAAGAAGTCGGATCTTCAAAAGTCAACAACTGGACTTCCCTAAACGAAAGGATAAACTTGCGCTTGAAAGCGAGGTGTATCGGTCAGGAACAACAACAACAACACGTGGACATTGTGCAAGTGAAGGAAAATTTCCCGCGACGTGAAACAGAAATAACTCCTACATACAGAAGTAAGTACTGTTGAAAACACATACGAAATAAGCGTATGTATGTGAATATAAGAATGAACACGGACAACCATGCAGTCATTCGGAAAAGCTAGATTGACTGCCAAAAAACAACTGGTTGTTGTTTTGCTAAAAAGAAGGGCCTACTGTCCCCTACCCTATTTCTTCTACATTATTCAGACAGTAAAACTTAACTTCAGGCATCTGTGGTACGAAATTCTGCTAACATTCTACAAATATCACTAGCTATATTTTCGGGCCCATATTTTCAGTTCTCGGGGTGAATAAAATATCCATGTCACTGTATTTAGCCTCAGAACTTTGATATTAAGATGTGGGGTTTTTTTCTGCTTCAAAGTCTAAAAATGCTGTTCGAAAAATTAGAAGAAATATGGTCAGGGCAGATACAGCTTTTTAATTTGGGCGCCTTTTGAGTTTTGCAGCGAGGCGAAAATCTCAAAATTAAATTTGCTGCATAATAACTAAGACCTGGATTTTTTTTGGTCATAATTTGGGCGTTCTTTGTTTCTTAATCTGGGTGTTTTTAGACCTCGTTTATTTTGGGCGCCATATAACGGTATAAAATAAGGCCTGTATCTGCCCCTGAGGGTATTTTCCAGGAAAATCTCTTGGATTTGACGGAAAAGGTAATAAACAGACAATAACTCTGCCGATATCTAACCGATTTTGATTCTGTTTAGTTGTTATTAAACCTGAAGAGATTTCCGATTCAGAAATATATAGTTTGATGAACAGAAACAGATGGCCGGATCAGGTTTAAGTTGAATAAGCTTACCTCATATGGGGTACTCATGGATTCATACAAGTCAAAAATTTGAGTATTTTTTTACTCAAATAAATTATAAGTGGATTCAGTTTGCGGTATTTTCTTCAATTTGAGTATTTCTTCAAATTTACCACCATTCTCAATGATTTTATATTGTTTCATCCCTTACAAATAATAGGCTATTGAGTTTTTGTCAAAATCTAAAAATAGTTGGTCAAATTCAAAGGTCTGAATTGAGTTTTCGAAGGAATTTTACCCCTGATTACCGGTGGTAAAAAGTGACTTGTATGAATGCCTGGGTACTATACCTCGTTTGAGGTATAGTGATATACCCCATTTTAGCTATAGAACCTTTGCTGTGTAGGTGGGCGTGGCGGTTCTTCCCTACACAGCTGTAGTTCCTTCCCATCACATTTCGTCCACGAAATTTTGGCCTCCGAAACGCCTGTGTTTCGGAAGATTTAACGGCTGCACGTACAAGAACACAGTAGCTGGTGATAATAAAATGTATCTCGTTATTATCCTTGTAGTCTTTTGTCACTTCCCTCCAAGTTAGAACTCTCGGTATTCCCTCATTCTTAAGCTATCATCAATTGTTCAAGATTCTCAGGGATTTGAATATTCAGCTGACTGCCATTCAACTGTCAGTGACGTAAATTTCCCTTGCACGGACTTCACCGGAGATGGCGGTCTCTTTGAAAACAAGCCGTGGCGCATGCGTATTTATTCAGGTCAAGTCGATGACGGTTTAACGAATGCGCGTGTACGTGGGCGTGGCTAACGGAGACATTCAAAATATGTCAGAAAACTCCGTGAAGGCGTGATTAAAAGATGATATCTCAAGAACGAGGAATTATTAAGTGTTGAGAGTTGGCAGGCGGCGGGAAGGACCAATGTAGAGGAAATGAGGTATAGTTTATTACTATTCGCTGCCGTTTTATTTCGTGTGCAGTTAGGATATTGGACAACGTCATTCAAAGTTCAATGTGTGGGATGTATTGTCTATAGGAGGAACCTTGGCTGTAGTCGATTACAGAGCCATTCGAGACTACAGCCATTCCTGGGCTAACCCCATTTGAGGTATAGTGCCTTACCAGTTTTAGTTTTCACATATTTATGCATTAATTCACATATCTGTTCAAACCCTGGATGGCATGGATCAGCTGATCACATATCAGGCCTCACTATCTTGGACATTTTTCAGCAAATTATTATCATTAAACAGACTACACATTTGAATCAATCACTTTGAAATTTTCAGAATGATAAATATTAAATCTCTTTAATTCAAATATTTAATCTCTCTAGCACTCAAATAAAGACTGCATATTATGACATGCATTTATGTTGTGATCATGTGTAAATTTTAAGGATGTAGATGTGACTAGTTTACAAATTGAATTCAAATGTCTGACGCATCACATATTCTGCTAGCATCGCAGTGTCAGAAATAAGGCCTAAATTAAAAAGGTGTTTGTTTGGGGTAACAGACCCTGGTCAGTGAGAATGGGTGGGTCGGTCGAAAATTTAGTTTATTTTTTATTTTTTTATTGGGCACTCGGTGTACTGTCTCAAATTACGATGGGATGGGATTTTCGGCGAAATATCGGAGCCAGTTTATCTCAAAGCATTGAAATTCTTGACAGTATCTATATGTTATTTGTGCATTTTTATTCTGAAATTTACCAATACCTCACATGTTATTTTCATAGTGCCTACAATGGTACAACATTGCAAGCCCAACGTCATTCTGCTTTGAAAATAACATGCAAGGTATTAAAGATTTTCTTTGGTTCTGAACAGATTTCCTTCAAATTTCAGAATAAAAATGCACAAATTACATTGTAAGTATAGATACTGTGGGGAATTTCACTTCTCTGAGGAGAACATATATTGCCGAAAATCCCAACCCATCGCCATGCGAGACAGGCAATAGTTCCAAAAAGTAATAATTCATGAATCAGGTATTCCTTGTAGTTAATGACAAAAAGGGTACTGCATTTTGGTTTCACCGCTAAATATGTATGCCCTGTAATCATGGTAATGCAGCAGAAATTTATCCCAAAATATCATGGCAAGGATGCCACAAGAACAACTGAGAAGCGTAACTTTTGGTTGAGTTGTTGCTGTTGTTGCTGCCGTCTTTGCGTAGACAGCTACCTCTCTTCCCTCCATATTTCTGGAGATTATAGCCAATAGGTATCTCTCGACGTAACTCGGTATGAAATCTACAACGGATCATAAATAATATATTCACGAAAAACGGTATCACAGATCACCTGTTATCACTTCAACTGGCCACTGCCGTTGTTCGGAATTTTCATTCCTCCTTCCGCGATGGTCGTACATCGATCAGCAAAGAGACAAATATTTATCCTCGATAACTATACCGTACGGCAAACGTGCTTAAAGAGTTCACCCAGTTGGCAACCTTAGTTGAATCTTCCTGAAACTATGCAGGCTTATTGAACATGCTTCAAAGATGTGCACCTGATACTTGTGAGATGAAATGTTAATTTCTGTAAATGTATGATGATTTTCGGCATCATTAACAGTGTACCAGTGGAACTAAAGTATAATCAACTAGAACTAGAGTTCCGAGTGGATGTTCCTGAAGATTTGCAAGCTTATTACATGCTTTGGCGATGTGTATCTACTATTTGTGAGATGGAATATTATTTTTTCTCAAATGTATCATATTTTGAACTTTCTCATTTTCGCCATCAATTACAATATACCACTGGCACTCAAGTATAATCAACTTATTCTGTTGTTTTGCGTGGATGTTTCTGAAACGGGTTCCTGTTGCTTCAATGCATTTTGCTGAGAAACAAAAGGAACTTGTTAATGTGATGTCTAGCACTGTAATATCACTTGTCTTTATTGCACCATGTAAGCGTCCTGTCTTTGTCTTGTGTGCTGTCCTCAGTGTTTTATAGGGTGGATGAAGGGTGTCTGGTTCCATGCTGCTTCAAAGATTTCTTCTTTGAAGTAGCAGGAACGCAACTTGGCTGGGTGGTGCTTAGTTGTTTCGTCGCGATATAGTTGAAATATTGTTAAAAGCGGCGTTAAATTCTATTCACTCACTCTGCACTCCTGAAACTTTGCAGGCTTGCTAAATGAAGGTCTGCTAAACTTACTTTGAAGTTGTGAACATCGTATGTATGTTACGGAGCCGTAAAAGGGACATGGAAATTATTTTTTTGCAGCCCCTATTTTTTTATATTTTTTTTTATTATTAAGTCGTTATAACGACTTAAAAAAAAAAAAAAAAAAAATGGGGGCTGAATTTTTTATTTTTTTTTTATTAAGTCGTTTTAACGACTTAATAACAAGAAAACAATTTTCAGCTCCCATTTTTTGTTTGTTTTTTAAGTCGTTATAACGACTTAATAAGAAGAAAAAAATTTCAGCTCCCATTTTTTTTTTTTTTTTTTTTAAGTCGTTATTAAAAAAAAAATAGGGGTTGAAAAAAATAATTTCCATGTCCCTTTTACGGCTCCGTAGTATGTGATGAATTTGAATTTTGTATCAAAATCACTAGCATTTTAGCATTAACAAGATTATGAATAATAGTTTATATTGAACCCAATGTTGTGCTACCAATTCATCAAACATAAGCCCCTGGTTTGCAACACAACTGAATTCCTATCTAGAACGGTAAATTAATGTTTTTATTGGATCTGGAACGGGGACATGAATGTCCGAACACTCGTCACGGTCTCGGATAATGTAGGACATCAGTACCTCGTGCCGCACTGCTAGGAATCCATATTGGCATCCATGTTGAAAGCACAGTATCACGCTGAAACTCCGAACAGCGCATGTCAGCTGTATGACTTCCGTTACCATGGAATTCAGCTCGAGAAGAAAAACGAGGAGAAACACCTCAAATTAGAAGAGATCCTTCGCGGCTAGAATCAAGGGAATATCCATTTCATTTGGATATTTTATCTCCTGATAAGGGAGTTGTTGTTGTTGTTGTTGTTGTTTGAGGGAGAAATACAATGAGGACTATAAAAGCGGGAATACTTCCTATAGCATGTGATGTGCCTCACGTGCGGCATATCACGGTTTACAGCTGAGAGCTGTAAAATCCTTACACCATTAATGCGCGAGGTACTATGACTTCGACAGAATAGGCCGAGCAGTCGCGAATGATGTCCGAACAGACATCCTTTTCATTTACATCTGACAGTCACTTTTAATAACCGGATCTAACATGGTAGCTGAATGCGACGTGCCCCTTATACCTGTAGTAAGTGTGATTATAATATTGTTGAAAGCCGCAGTCCGAAGTATTTTGCTAAAATGTTTACGATTTGTTATCAAATAATCGCCAAGCATTACAATTTATGGACTATTTTCGATCATCCTATTAGGCCGGGAGCCCGTGCGAGATAAGGGGCATAGAATTAGCTCCAGTTCGCACCTCGAGCTGACCAATTTCTGAACCTGCAGTCTTCAAGAGTAGGGTGTGTGGGTTAGTGTAGGGGTGGCAGGCCGAAGATTCGTGTGGGTATCAGTCAGCTATGTACAGCGATTTTGCTGAGAGCATTGTTCATACTAACTTTCCATAAATATTGTGGGGGTAGGGGAACGTATAATCATTTGTTTATAATTGGAAGAAGCAAAACGATAGATGTTAGATTACAAGCGTCTGGTCCGTCATTTATCATTCAGCTGTCGTCCATTAAAGAATATCCGCGGTCATAATCCAAGGACCTATTCGATACTCCATATAACAGCATAACAGCCATTCCATGGTGACTCCCGTGACATCGCTACTCATTTATTCGCTTGTTTAATGCTATAGCTTCCAAATTCTAAAACTAATATGCAGTGTTATTTACTTATTCTAGAGAGTAATGAGCGGTCACTATTTTGAATAAAAAAAAATTCCAATTCAGTTACAACTTCAAAGAAAAAATTGAAAAAGAAAAACGTGACTCCCATGACAGCTGCGATCAAAAAAAGATTGACTGCCTTCCCATTTTGTTCTTGTTGTAGCCTTCCAGATAAGATATGCGGCGTTGGTCCACACTGTAATCTACTTGAAGGTTTCAAGATTTATAAATAAATTAAATTTATAAACAAAGAAGAACCGCATGGTCTTACAGATCAATGAAATTGCGTGACTCCCGTGACAGAAAAATGTGACTCCCGTGACAAGTAGCACCTTTATCATGAAACAACTTACATAAAATATTTCTTACATTATTTTATTCATCAGAAAACAGAAATAATACAAAACCAGATCAGTTGAAGCACAAGGTCTCTTTCATACAGCTAACATTTGCCCAGTTCCTCGTAAAAAGATCAATTAAAAACCAAAACACAACTCGATACTGAATTCAAACTGTAGAGTTAGTTTCCATCCGGGATTGGTGTCTATTTCAGAAATACAGTTCAGAACTAGTTCAATCACACTGACATACTTAGCAAAAAATATGTTAGTGGCCACTCTGTTGCAGCAGTGCTACAATGTCAGATGTTACAAGCTGCTCGAGCTGTCTGCATGTCTGCATTTTGATGTCACGGGAGTCACAAATGTGAGTATAGTTGTTTGTTCTCCAAGACCTATCTCATCCACAGATAAACAGTTTATGTTTTTAAATCATCTATCATAACGACAACTAAAACCTGGTTAATATTAAATCTAACTGTATTACATGTATATTTGGTAGAAAATCTTCTTAAAAGGCTGTCAAGGGAGTCATAGTTTCTTTGTCACGGGAGTCGCACTGTACAGTACTGGCTTTGTTATCCAGCAAACTAATGTTTTAATTTATTTTTCTGCACATCTGTTACTATATTATTACTTTATTCAAGGAAGAAAATCCTAACTTGAAAATTGGACTCTTCTCCCGGTTGGTAGCCCTAATCAAGGAATGCTTTGCTAAATATGCTCTTGAACTATTTTCACTAGCATGACTAGTGGGAGTTGATAGTAACCGTTTCTTTTCTCTGCATTTCCACTGTTGATCCCTGTCAAACAGCCTTTTCTTCTCTAGATGTTTTGCTTTATCTTCAATTAATTTTGTGAATTCCCTTCTCTTTGTTGCCTTATACTTATTCAACTGAATCAAGTACTGTCTACACTTTTGTTTATAAACAGCAAATGCAGCATGGTTTGATTTTAACTTCTCCCTCCTCTTTCTCTGCCTTTCTGTAGTTACTAGTGGCATTTTGGATCAACTATATGAAGAAAGTAATAATAAAATAACCGATGTGCAAAAAAAACAAAATTAACACATTAATTAGTTTGCTAGATGGCAAAGCCTGTACAGTGTGACTCCCGTGACAAAGAAACTGTGACTCCCGTGACAGCCTTTTAAGAAGATTTTCTAGCAAATATAATACACTTAGATTTAATATTAACCAGGTTTTAGTTGTAGTTATAATAGATGATTTATAAACATAAACTGTTTATCTGTGGATGAGATAGGTCTTAGAGAACAAAACAATTAGACTCACTTTTGTGACTCCCGTGACACCAAAATGAGGTGGAATACATGCAGCCAGCTCGAGCAGCTTGTAACATCTGACAGTAATATGGCACTCTGGTGCAACAGAGTGGCCACTACCCTATTTATTGCCAAGTAGGTCAGTATGATTGAACTAGTTCTCTGTGGAAAATTTCATCTGGCAGAATTGTACCACAGTGACCTCAGTGATGAGGCTGCAACAATGCATGTCTTTAAAAAGCTCTGTGACCTCAATAAACTGAACAATCTCAAAGATATTTCATATCCAGTAACCCTGACCATATAGGTATCTGATAAGCTGCTTTAAACAATTCTTGGGTAAATTTGAAAAAATAAGTATGATGCACAGTTAGCTTGGAATGGCTGATATGTCCATCATTGGTACAGGCCTAAAATAATTAGATGCCACTGCCCCTGTCACATCTTGAATCTGCCAAACCTCCAGAAACTTTACTGGCCTACTTGCTGAGGAATGAAACTACCAGAGCCTGCAGTAACAAGTTTTGTGAATTAATTTAAATCCTCGAGGTTCCATCCAATGATAACCATTCTCAGATGGTCTGCATCTCGAATGGACCGCAACACAGGGCTCCCTGAAATCAGGGAACCTTCACAAGTCACAATGCAACATACAACCAAGGATTCCCAATGGGCATATCTCAGATGGTCTGAATCTCGAATAGACCGCTACACAGGGCTTCCTGGAATCAGGGAACCTTCGCAAGTTCCAATGCAACATGCAACCAAGGGTTCCAAATGGGCACATCTCAGATGATCTGAATCTCAAATGGACCGCTACACCGGGCTTCTTGGAATCTGGGAACCCTGAAGAGTCGAAATGCAACATACAACCAAGGGTTCCCAATGGGCCTATCTCCAGATGGTCTGAATTTCGAATGGACTGCTACACAGAGCTTCTTGGAATCAGGGAACCTTCAAGAGTCACAATGCAACATACATCCAAGGGTTTCCGATGTGCATAGATAGCAGTGCACAAGGTAAGCATCAATAAACAATAAAAAATAATTAAAAATCATAAAATCATCATAGCCATCTGAAAACCTAATCATTTCATCAGTCACCATACAGGAAGCTCTCACCAAAGTTTGGTCAGGCCTGACTTCATAGATCTGCAGATATTCAGCGGACAAGAACACATGTTGAGGACGGACTGACGTACGTACATGGCAATGACAAGACCCCGCAGCCCTATGGGCTGAGGAGTTACAAACAACAATAAAAATATGTTTGTTGGCTGTAACCCGACCCTACCTCAGGAAGTTGGGTCGGTAGGTAGGTAATTTTTTAATTTTTTTTTCTTAGATCAGGTTTTCATTTTGGGGAGGGTGGAAGAGGTTAGTGTGATTTTGTTCAGATACTAAGCAGGTCATTTGAAAAATACTCTTTGTCTGGCAGCAAAATTATTTCAGTATAGAAAACTAGTTATCTTCAAGGTATTAAGCAAGATATTCTTAAATTCAGGCTTGTGTAACGTTTTATTTCTTAGAAGACATCAACATCCTTGAACACATTCTTGACAATGACTAGTGACTAGCTGGTCAAAAAAAAATTTTACATATACCACTATCAGACACACTTTTGCCAAAATTGTGACCGGAAAGAAAAAAATCCTCTAAGTGTTATACAGAAGGTTGTTCATTACCATTTGGAGTTGAT